>PVIH01006467.1:0-110837 GCA_004025045.1 Sigmodon hispidus | reverse complement strand
ACCAAAGGCAATCTACAGATTCAATGCACTGCCCATCAAAATCCCAACACAATATTTTTTGGACCTTGAAAAAACAATACTCAATTTCATTTGGAATAACAGGAAAGCTAGGATTGCCAAACAATTTTGCTCAACAAAAGAACCTCAGGAGGTATCACCATCCCTGACTTCAAGCTATACTATAGAGCTACAGTAATAATAACAGCCTGGTACTGGCATAAAAACAGACTGTGGATCAATGGAATAGAATTGAGGATCCAGACATTAACCCACAAACCTATGAAACCTGATCTTTGACAAAGAGGCCCAAAACATTCAATGGAAAAAAGATAGTATATTTAAAAAATGGTGTTGGCATAGCTGGATGGAAGTGTGCAGAAAAATGCAAATAGATCCGAGCCTATCACCCTGCACAAAACTCAAATCCAAGTGGATCAAAGACCTCAACATAAACCCAGCCACTTTGAACCTGATAGAAAAGAAAGTGGGAAATACACTTCTATGAATTGGCACAGGCGACCACTTCCTAAATATAACACCAGTGGCACAGACACTAAGACCAACAATCAATAAGTGGGATCTCCTGAAGCTAGGATGCTTCTGCAAAGTAAGGACACTGTCAATAGGACAAAATGACAGCCTACAGAATGGGAAAAGATTTTCACCAACCCTACAAGTGATAGAGGACTGATCTCTAAGTATTTAAAGAACTCAAGAATCTAGAGCCCCAAACCTTGAATAACCCAATCAAAAAATGGGGTTCAGATCTCAAAAGGGAATTATCAGTAGAAGAATTACGAATGGCTGAAAGGCAACTGATAAAAATGCTCATCATCTTTAGCCATCAGAGAAATGCAAATCAAAACAACTTTGAGATATCACCTGACATCTGTTAGATTAACTAAGATAAAAGACACAGAGGACAGCCTATGCTGGAGAGGGTGCAGAGCAAGGGGAACACTCCTCCATTGTTGGTGGGAGTGTAAGCTTGTTCAGCCACTTTAGAATGCAGTATGCCAGTTTCTTTGAAAATTGAGAATCAATCTACCCAAGGACCCAGCAATATCACTTCTGGGTGTATACTTTAAAGATGCACAGTCACACTCCAAAGTCAACTATGTTCATAGCAGTGTTATTTGTAATAGCAAGAACCTGGAAACAACCTAGATGTCCCTCAACTGAAGAATGGATTAACAAACTGTGGTACATCTACACAATGGAGTACTACTCAGCAGTAAGAAAAAAATGATATCCTAAAATTTGCAGGCAAGTAGATGGATTTGAAGAATATCCTCCTGAACGAGGTGTCACAAACCCAGAAAGATAAGCAGGGGATGTACTCACTCATTAGTGGTCTCTAAACAAACAAACAAGAAAAAAAGCAAAGCATGTCCAAGCTGCAAACCACAACCACTGAACAGCTTGGGATCAGAAACACCCTAGACCGACTCCTTGGATCCCACTCTCCCTAGAGGAACACCTGACTCAATCTTGAGTTTGGGGGTAGAAAACTGGATATGTCAGGAGTGGATGCTGAACTAAGCATTATTGGGACAATGGGACCTTGGGACTGCCTGCTGCCTGCCCAAGTGTAATGGGGAGTTGTGGAGAAGAGAGAATGAACTGATGTGGTGGGAGGGGGAAGGGACCTTGAATAAGGATATACAAAGATAGAAAGTGTGACTTCTTTGTTCATAATAATAAAGAAAAGAAAAAGGAGGAAAAGACAGATTTCAATCAACTCCCCTTTATGAAATTATGCTATCTGTTAATACTGTTTTGTTTCTCTTTTTCAATCTTAATGTCTTTCATTTTTTCTGATCATATACCACCAGCTAGACCCTTCAATAGAAATCGCTGAAGCACTGGCCCTTGTCCCATCCTAGTTTGTAAGCATAATAATTGGTGAATAGTTATTTAGAACTTTTAAATAGAAATAAGAGATATGGTATGATTTAAACAATTGGAAAAACACAATGCTGTTAACAATGCGAGGGCAAAACGTTCCTGGGAAGATTCTACGTCTTCATGTGAAACTTCTGAAAGGCTGAAAATCAATGGTGTGGAGAGGTTGGGCTGTTGCAGGTTCAGGGTCAAATTATCTTTGGTTACCGTTAGTCCTATAAATAGTCATTTTTTGTCCAACTGTGTGTCTGATCTAATATTCTGTGACTAACAGAAGCCTTTATGAACGTATTGATAAGCTCTAATTTCCACCAACAAAAACAATAGGAATGTCATCAGGCAGCATCTGAGACCTTGAGCTGAGATTTTCCTGCTTTACTGTAGCCTCTCTGGTAAAGTTTTCACCAGTGAATTCCAAAAGTGCCTTAATTTATGACTTTTTCTATTACCATAAAAGCCTCATCAAACAGTTACTACATCTGAATCTGGATTTGGGACAATCAAAATCTATGTGTCCCAAGCCATGGTTGCTAATACTTGGCTTCAGAAGAAACCATCTCTTATTCTCTTTGAGGTCAGGGTTTTGTTGCTTTACATTGACAGTTATGGCACCTTATGTGGGGTTCTAAACTGGATCTAAAGAGGAGTCACCTGGATAGTCCTTGAATGAACCCAGTGAGGATCAGCCACTCAGCATTATCACTCAGGCAGACTGTGTTGAGTTTTTCCTAGGGCTCTTTTAGAACTCCCTGTTTTGGTGGGTTGTCCATTTGTTAGCTAATTTTTGTTTCTGGTGTGCTTTTAATTTCTCAGTTGTATGTATATTTCTTGTTTGTTTGCTTTAAAAATGTCTTTGTTTCTGACATTCAGTTTGGTTTTTCTTTGCTTTCAGACTTCTAAAGGCATTTGGGATTGTTAAGCATGGCAGAGGTTCTTTCTTTCTCCTCCATGTGTATCTAAGGAAGGAAGAAATATTGTGTGAGATATTTGGTGTTCCTGCTGTTTGTAAATTGGTTAGTGTGTTAATTCTACTCAAAATTATGTAAGTGTAGGAGGAAGGGAATATAAGTCGTGATAAGTTGCCTTTGCATGTTCCTCAGTGGGTGACATTTGCTATCTTTAAATTGTTTCATTTTGCATGTATAACTAAAAATCCTAGACAATTTTTTTTAAAAAAATCACAAGTGGGCAGCATATTTAGTTGAAATTTAAAACAATCTAAAATATGAGAAAGTTGGAAGTATAAAAAAAGTAATAGTTCTAAGGATACATATAAGTTTAAAGGGAGATACCAGAAATGAAATACAATTAATTTTAAAAAAATGTTTAGTTGTATCAGAAGTAGAGATAAACTTTGAGAACATCCCCCACCCTCATCTCTTTCTTTAACTTTGTCATTTATTCCTTAACAGACTAGAATTCTGTGTCAAAGGAAAATATTATGGCTTGTTTACATATTTAACTTCGTGTGTTTATGTGTATGTCTGAGAGTATGCATGGGCATCAAATGTATGAAGTGCCAATAGGAGTTGGAAGCAGCTTTGGGTCCCCTGGAACTGGAGTAAACCACCATGTGGGTGTTAGGAACTGAACTCCCAACCTCTGAAAGAGCAGTAATTGCCCTTATCATTAAGCCATCTCCATAGCTCCATATGCTTCATTTTAAGATAAAACGCAAAGTTTTCCTTTGGGAAACTATACTTTGACTCCGGTATATTTCACATCTTTCCTCTGGTAGCAATTTTTCTTTTAACTTAAGCCTACATTAAAATAACTTTAATGTCAGTATTAAAGTCACAAATCCTGGTTTGGTTGAGATCCTTTAAGCTTAAGGGATGTCTCCAGTAGTTAAAGACAAGCATATGAAGCTATGGTTCTGTCTTCTCTTTTTCTCCTTGGCCAGAAACCCACTTAGAGTTTGGTAAGTGCCATTGGCAGTGAAAATACAAATTTCAGCCAGGCCATGCCTTTAATCCTGGTACTTGGGAGGCAGAGGCAGGCAGATCTCTGTGAGGTCAAGGCCAGGCTAGTTTATAAGGCAAGTTGGAGGACAGCTATTGCACAAAGCAAAAGAAAAAATTATAGGAAAATTTTGAATTATTTAACAAACAATATTCTGCTGTGTCTTAGCTTTTGTAATATGTCACTGTAATAGACTCCTGAAAGAAAACAGATGGAGCAACTTATAGGCTTATGGCTTGAGATGTTGGCCAACTAACTCTATCAAATTAGGCCTGAGGTCAGGCAGAATATTCGACCAAAAGAGCCTGAGAGGACACAGCTTCTCAGTTGAGTGAAGATGGGAGGAGAAAGCAAGGAGAATGTGTGCATCAGCGAACTCCTTTATCTTGCTTTTGATCCTTCCATCCTAACTTTTTGTCAGGTACTAACTACAGTCAGGACATGTCTTTCTTCCTCAATTGATGTTCTATATTTGAATAATCTGCAGAAATACTTTTTGGAAAAACCAAAAATATGCTTTACTAATACTGTATTTTCTCAGTACAGTCAGGTTGACCCTCACAGCCAGCTATTCAGGAGAAATATCCCCAAGGACACATTTCTAATGAGTCAACAATAAATTTAGTTAATAAAGTACTAAAAATTAAAGTACTAAAAAAACCCATAAGTCAATTTCTTTGAGTTTGAATTAAAAAATATTTTCACAATGCTTGATCTTCTAAAAGCAATTTGTAAAAGACATATACATTTAACCACACTATATTTAAAAAATATTACATTTTAAAAGTTGAATTTGAGAATACAGAGAAATTATCAAGCTAGGAAAGACATTAATTTAAATCTCTGACAGCTGACTTTAAAAAGACACTTAAAAATTAACTAACATTAAATTTGGGGAAAATATGTAAAAAATATGAAGCTAAAAATTTTTTTTAAAAGAGCTTAGAGAACATAAGCTGTATGGGGGCCTAAACCTTTAATCCAAACACTTGGTAGGTAAATTTTTGAGTTCAAGACCAGCCCAGTATATGTAAAGTGAGTTCTTGGATATCCAGTGCTACAGAGAAAAACCCTGTCTTGGAATAAATAAATAAATAAATAGTCTTTACTTATAAAAGATTGCTCAAAATCATGTAGATATGATAAACATATTCATTATCAGGTTAGGAATCTATGTATAGAAAGGTCATAAGCCAGAGAGAGAGTCTACTACTGTTATTATTCTACTGATGGAAATAGTATTAAATCAACTTCTAATGGCTCATCATTATATCCAATAGATTAATACATCTTTCATCCCTCACCTTGGAAACTTCTTTTTGCAGTATATGATCATTAATAGAGAGATTCACAATTGGCCAAGGTGTAAAGAATAACAAAATTGCACAATTTTCAAGCTTAAATGCAACATTCTTCACCCAAAGCTTTAGGCATGATTGTGGAAGTGGGATCAGAAAGAATATAAGAGCCAGAGGCAGTGTATGACTACAAACAAACCGTGCCTTAGCAGACAGCTGCGCAGTGCTCATAAGAACTTGCAAATGTTGTCTATGTAGAGAGTTCTAGGTCAGCAAGGACTACATAATGAGACTGTCTCAAACGAAATATGTATGAAACTTGCAAAGAACTTAAGAAATATTTTTTAAAAGATGAACATATTTAGTTACACTGAGATTCGACATTTAATCTGTCAGTATCTTAATGTAACAAAAATCCAAGTTTGAGAAACTGTAAAAATTGAATGCAAATTAAAATAAATGTGAAAGGTTTTGGAGGAGCAACTTCAAGAGGGATAAAAAAAAAAAACAGGTTAATGTGGAGTTAGACAAAGTTATAATACCATAGACAGAAAGAAAGAGAGTAAGTCCTGTGCTCTAAGGGCAGTTCAGACTGCATCTCCAAAGACAAAGAGGGGTCAGAGCCTAAGTGGCAGAAGTGTAACTTTCTGAGGATGAGGGAGCCTACCACCAGGCTCTCAGATTTCCCAAGCAGGAGACATATAGCTACACATAGCAAGAGCCACTGTCCTACTGGCTAAGGTTTTTCTTCCTTTTTTCTAAGCCTCTGAGTGAGTTGGGATTTTTCTGTTGCAGCCTATCTGCAGCAGACTCCACAGGCTTTGGGCTCCAGAAAATGGCAGGAGGTAGTCACTTTTGAACATTCCCCTGTGCAGTTAGATGACTCTTGGGCTTCTTCTCTCCTGGTTTGTTTCAGACCGCATAATGACTATGAAAATGCCACTAAGCTAACAAACACCACCTAAAGATTGGCTTTGGACTACAAACTACTTAGGACATTTGGAAGTGGCTAGCTGAGATGATCCAGCCTAACAGACTACTCTAGCCAGGACTTGAGCCAAGATCTGCACTTTCCCTTATTCAGAGACTAGACAATAAGAGATATAGTACCACTCTCAGGACTTGACAATTATTTCAATTTTTTTCAGGATCCCCTAAAGATACCTTGCCCCCAGACGGAAGAAAGTAATTTTAATAACATGATGCCTACATTCCAAAGATATAGTGTTGGTTTTTGATCTTTCAATGGGTTATGAATATTTGTCATTGTTTAGGGTAATTGGTTGAAGATTGTTATTGCAATGGTTTAAAAAACCTGGATAAAGATGATTATATTCACAATTTCTGTTTTGAAGAGAAAAGGGGGATATAAAAATGATAGGATAGAAGAGTAGATTACTGAATCTATTCTGAAAAGAGAAAATTGAGATGTAAATATGATAAGATAAAAAGATCATGAAATCTACTTTTTAACAGCAACTACTAGTTTCAAATATTTCACATTGGTTTAAATCTTTGTACATTGATACAAACTTGAGATTATTTTTGTCAGAACATATTTTACATATATTTCTGCTCTTGTTCAAAGTATTGTACCTATATATCTCATTTAACAATATAATGCAAATTGCTACTTTTTAAAAGTTATTATTACCAACTCGTTAGGATATAAAATGTAGGTTAAGAGTCACTAATTACAATTGAACTTGTTAAGTATGTTTTCGAGGTCAAACATATATTTTTGATAGACAAGCTGCCTTCAAACACTTTAGAGATCTATAGAATATATTATTTAAAATGTTTTAATAACATAGATTCTTTTTATTTTTATGACAGTGAGACATGTCTGTTTCTGGCAGTACCAATCTACTTCAGAGAAGATGATGAACTTTGAAGAAAACTTCATATGGAGTTTACTTTTTTGTGGCAAAAGTTAGTCACTGGGCAAGAAACGCCCTTGCCTCAATTGCTGACAGTATGCTGTGAAAAATGGCAATCAGGACACAAAAGAAAGGAATGCTGAACTTTGTCAAGACAAGGTAGGACAGAACTTTAGAATATTCTGCTTCACAGAACAGTCTGTTGGATAACTAGGCCTGTAGGCTGAAAATATATGCCCCAACATTAGAGAGGAAAATTGGGTGACTGTCTGACACACAACTGTTTCTATAATTTCTTACATTTTTTTTGAAAGTTGCTTGCTTTTACTTTCTGGTTACTTAGGTAATATTATTTCCTTATTTCTTTCATAGGTCTCTGAGAGAGTTTAAGACAAGAATGTTATAGTTATAGTTTTTCTTGTTGCATATTCAGAAAAGAAACTCAATCAGAGGTATAAAGTATATAGAATTGAGAGACACTAAAAGATATTTTTGGTAATGCAAGTTAGAATAAATAGTGAATTAGGTGCAACCTTTTATAGTCACCAAGAAAGGATAAATAATGGAGTATTTTCTCTGAATTTATCAAATGTTAATAGACTAGACATTATTGGTGTAATTATTGCCTATATATTGTATCCTATTGTACTTATTGTATATATAGTTTCTTATATCAGATATAGCCTTTTATATTAGACAAAAGGGGAACTGTGGTGACATTTTGTTTATCCTCTAACAAATAAAGCTTGCCTAGAGATAGAGGGAAGACCCAGCCACTAGTTATAGAGGACAGGCAGTGGTGTCACACACATTTAATTCCAGCCTGTGGGAGGAGGAGACAGGAAGTGATATGAGAGGGCAAAGAGAGGGGGTAATAAAGTGCTGTGGAGACAGGATCTTTGCCCTATCTTGTCTGAAGAGTTGGCACGGTAAGAGTATGGCTGTGGCTTGCTCCTCTCTCTTTTAGATCTTTCAGCATTTACCCCATTGTCTGACTTCAGGTTTTTTTTATTAAGACCAATTATAGAGGAGAAAAGACTGATTAGGATTTGCACTACATTAAAATAGTTACTCACATCAGCATCTGAATAGAGAAGACCTGAATAATCCTGTAAACATTTTGAGAACTAAGTTAACTTTTATTTAACATAGTTCTGTGGGTTGAACCCAAGGCCTTGTGCATGCTAGGCATGCTGTCCTACTTTTATTATAAACATGGTAGAAATGCACTGGCAAAGCAATAAAGAAGGATTAATTTTTGGCTCACATGTAAGTGAACAGGTCTGCCTTCCTGGTGGTGCTTGAGGCAGCTGATGTCATTGCACCCAACTGCAGGAAGTAAGAGAAGAGCAATGAATGCTAGTAATTCCTACTTTTTATAATGTTCCAAGACCCACATCTGACAATGGTATGGCACAGTAGGTGAGTATTATCCCCCCAATTAACCTAATCAAGAAAATTTCTCACAGGTATTTTGTCCTGGTTCACTTTAAAACTGCAACTTGACATAGCCTAGAGGGGCCTGAGAAAGGATTCTCAACTGAGGGACTGCCAAGATCAGATTGGCTTGATTGTGGGAGATTGTCTGGATTGGTTTTTTTGCCTTTTCTTTTTATGAATAAAGTCTCATTTTTAATCCATGTATCCCCTTGTTCAAACTTCCTTTTCCCTCTCGTCGCCCACAGTCACTCTGTCTTCCCCATCTCCTCATATCCTCCCCAGCAAGGGCAGGAGGTCCCAAGGTCTTAAGGTGGCTTAGTTCAGCATCCACTCCAGGTAAATCTTCTTTCCTCATCTCAACATAAAGACTAGCTCAGGTGTTCATCTGGAGGGAATGGACTTCAAGGTGCCAGTCCTAGGTGCTTCAGATCCGAAGCAGTTTAGTGGTTGTGATTTGCAGCTTGGACATGCTTTGCTTTTTATTTAGAGTCGATTAATGAATGAGTACATCCCCTGCTTATCTTTCTGTGTTTGTGATACCTCGCTCAGGAGGATATTCTCCCAATCCATCTACTTGCCTGCAAATTTTAGGGTATCATTTCTTCTTACTGCTTAGTAGTACTCCATTGTGTAGATGTACCACAGTTTGTTAATCCATTCTTCAGTTGAGGGGCATCTAGGTTGTTTCCAGGATCTTGCTATTACAAATAATGCTGCTATCAACATAGTTGAGCTAATGATTTTGGTGTGCGAATGTGCAACTTTAGGGTATATGTCCAATAGTGGTATTTCTGAATCCTTGGGGATATTGACTCCCAGTTTTCTGAGAAACCACCATACTGCATTCCAGAGTGCCTGAACAAGCTTACACTCCCACCAACAATGGAGGAGTGTTCCCCTTGCTCCGAAACCTCTCCAGCACAGGCTGTCATCTGTGTCTTTTATCTTTGCCAATGTGACAGGTGTAAGGTGGTATCTCAAAGTTGTTTTGATTTGCATTTCTCTGATGGCTAATGATGTTGAGCACTTTTTCAAGTGCTTTTCAGCCATTTATAGATCTTCTGCTGAGAATTTCCTCTTTAGTTCTGAACCCCATTTTTTTATTGGATTATTTATGGTTTTTGACTTTTGTTTCTTTTTTATTTTTTCTGAAACATACTTTTAATGTAAAGTTTTTAGAATCTGTACATGAAAAATAGTAGCAGTAGGCCAACAGTATTTAGCTATACCTAAACATACAGTGTGAGAGTAGACTTCTCTTAGGGATGCCTCTTTTTTTTCTTTTTTTTTATTATTATGAACAAAGAAGTCACACTTTCTATCCCTGTATATCCTTATTCAAGGTCCCTTCCCCTTCCCACCACATCAGGTCATTCTCTCTTCTCCACAACTCCCCCACCTCCAGGCAGGCATCAGGGGGTCCCAAGGTCCCAATATTGCTTAGTTCAGCCTCCACTCCTGGCAGATCCAGTTTTCTCCCCCCAACCTCAAGACTGAGTCAATGTTCCTCTAGGGGGAGTGGGATCCAAGGAGTCAGTCCAAGGTGTTTCTGATCCCAAGCTGTTCAGTTGTTGTGGTTTGCAGCTTGGGCATGCTTTGCTTTTTTCTTGTTTGTTTGTTTGTTTGTTTAGAGTCCACTAATGAGTGAGTACATCCCCTGCTTATCTTTCTGGGTTTGTGATACCTCACTCAGGAGGATATTCTCCAAATCCATCCATTTGCCTGCAAATTTTAGGATATCATTTTTTTCATCCTAAAGTTTTCAGGCTTTAGTTTCTTAAGTTCTCTATATATTTTAGAGATAAATCTTCTGTCATTTGTAGGGTTGGTGAAAATCTTTTCCCATTCTGTAGGCTGTCCTTTGGTCTTACTCACTGTGTCTGTGGCCTTACAGAAGCTTCTCAGTTTCAGGAGGTTCTTTTGGTAATAACTTCTGCTAAATCCCTTCTCTGTTTAGTTTCTGTCTGGTTGACCTATCCAAGGGTGAAGTGGGGTACTGAAGTGTCCCACTATTAGTGCGTCATGTTTGATATAAGGTTTAAGCCTTAATAGTGTTTCTTTTACAGATGTAGTTGTTCTCATGTTAGGGGCATAGATATTCAGGATTGAAATTTCATCTTGGTGGATTTTTCCTGAGATAAATAAGTAGTGTTCATCCTGGTCTCTTTTTATTGATTTTAGTTTTAAGTCTGTTTTGTTAGATATTAGACTGTCTACACCAGATTGTTCCTAGGGCCATTTGATTGGAAAGTCTTTTCCCAACTCTTTACTCTGAGCCTGTGTCTGTTTTTGAAGTTGAGGTTTGTTTCTTGTATGCAGCAGAAGGATGGTTTCTGTTTTGTATCCATTGTGCTAGAGTGTGTCTTTTCTTAAGTGAATTGAGTCCATTAATATTAAGGGATATTAATGACCAATGATTGATATTTCCTGTCATTTTTGGTAGTAGCTTGTATTTCCTTTTGAGGGGTGTTCCTTCTGTTGGCTTATTAATTGTTTGTGGTTACATGGGTGTTTCTAGTTTCCTTAGGTTGGAATTTTCCCTCTTGGGCTTTTTGTAGAGCGGATTTGTGGTTAGTTATTGATTAAATCTGGTTTTGTCATGAAATATCTTGTTTACTTCATCTATGTTGATAGGGTACAGCAGTCTAGGCTGGCATCCATGCACTTTTAGTGTCTGTATGATGTCTGACCAGGACCTTCTTGCTTTAATTGTTTCCATTGAATAGTTGGGTGTTATTCTGATGGGTTTGCCTTTATAGGTGATTTGACATTTTTCCTTTGCAGCTCTTAGTATTTTTTTCTTTGTTCTGTAGGTTTAGTGGCTTGATTATTATATGGCCAGCCTACTTTTTTGTGGGTCTAGTCTACTTGGTGTTCTGTAAGTTTCCTGTATCTTTACAGACATTTCCTTCTTTAGGTTGGGGAAGTTTTCTTCTGATTTTGTTGAATATATTTCCGGTGCCTTTGAGCTGGTATTCTTCTCCTTCTTTGATTCCAATTATTCTCAGGTTTGGCCTTTTCATGGTATCCCAGATTTCCTGGACATTTTGTGTTATGACCCTTTTGGTTTTAGTGTTTTCTTTAACTGATGTATCTATTACCACTATAGAGTCTTCCACCCCAGAGTTACTCTCTTCCATCTCTTGGATTCTGTTGGTTATGCTTGAATCTGTGGTTCTAGATTTTTTTCTTCAGGTCTTCTATTTCCACCTTTGTCTTGGTTTGTGCTTTCTTTATTGCTTCTATTTTAATTTTTTAATTCCTGGAATTTTTCTTTCACTGGTTTGTTTTCTTTTTCTTGGTTTTCTTTATTTTCTTTCATGGATTTGTTTATCTCTTCTAACTTTTTGTTTGTATTTTCTTCTATTTCTTTAAGGGAGTTTTTTTATATCCTCTTTACAGGCTTTTATTAGTTTCATAAAACTGTGCCCCATCTCAGGACCTGGGTTAAGGGAGTGAAAGTCACCACTGGCCTGAAGCGGGAATGGCACTCACCTCTGACCTTTCAGCTGTGCACTCAGGGGCTTGACTTCTCCTGTGCTGTCACACTGCTATGATGTCAACTGTGGCCTGAGTAGACTGTGTCCCACCAAAGCTGCACCCCGTCTCAGGGCTTGGGTTTCCGATTATAGCCTTTACTAAAGGGATTAAGAAAGCTTGTTAGCCTGTGTGCTCTGTGTCCCAGGAGGAAACAGCAAGAAGGCCCTACATATGAGGAATAGGTAGCCATTTCATGCTGAATTTTCAACTACATTAATCTTGCATTTCAGAGCCCCTAAAGCTGAAGGAAATATGTTGCCCAAGTCAAGGTACTATTCTGTTCTTAATAGACTAATACAAAAAGGCCAAGATGTTTGTGATGTGGTGGATAGTCCATTAAGTCTCTTCACTTCTCTGTGAAATACAAAGCAGGCCTTTGAGGGAGGAAGTGAAGGTTGGAAATACTTGGGAGAACTGGGATAATGAAAGTTTTTAGGTTCCAGCTCTTAAAGGCTTTCTCCCAGAGTTCCTGGAAAACTCTACAAACTAGCAGAGGAAATCTGCTCATCTGAGGGTATTGAAATAAATCTACTCACACAGTGCTCTTTTAGTCCATCTCTTTATTATTCTAAAAATACAACTTTCTGCTTGCTGTTCTTTCATTGCTCTACTTTGTTCTCCATTGTTCTACTTCAAATTTCCACAGTTACCAGTTTTTATACATCATCAGAAATTTTCTAGCCAAAGCAAGGTCACAAGGCTTGAGTTCTATCAGGGTATAAAAGCACATGACCAAGCAAGGACTGTCAGGCTTTCTTTATGACACAAGAAGGGAGTGATTTGTAAAAGCCTCAATTAACTCTTAAATGGAACAGAGTCAAATGATAGAAAGACCTTAAATCAATAGGGCAGTCTAAGAAGGAAAAGAGGAAATTCATGTGTAACACTACATTTCTAAGTATGACTAAACTATAAGCTAATTAATAAACTGAGTATATATAAAGTGTTAAGGGCAGAGCCATTTACCATGGAAAAACAAGGCACCATCACCATAGGAATAATACTAACCAGACAGGGAGGAAGACACAGTGCTTAGATGAGACAACTATGAGACATAGGTCCATTGTCCACAGATTTAGCAATCAAAGAATTGGCATGATTTTCTTAGGGTGCTTTATTGTAAGTAATATTGGTAGACACCTGCAACTCTAACCTTGTACCTAACTGTAAAGTTTTAAGCTTATAACCTATTTACAAGGGCATGTAGTCTTATTTGAACTTCCTTTAAGGTAATAATGAGCTAAATATGAGCCGTTTGTGTTAGTCTGAGTAAAAGAAATAAAGCTTTAAGTGTCTACAGTCTCATGGGACAATAGATCTGGCTACGAAGCATGTCCTACTATTTTTTTCCATATATCAAAATTATGCTGATAAATAAAAAGTCATCTTCCTGACCACCCACAAATATATATGTGCCAATAAAATGATTATATCATTGCTAAACTATGGGAATAAATCTCATTTTTGTAGTACATGAGAAAAAACTATTGATTTACAAGAAATGTAAAGACAGAACAGCTATCCATGCAATAGGTAGTAATTCTAGAATGCCTTGTGTGAAGGTTTCCTTCAACAGAAACCATGCTTCTGATGGATAGCTTTCTAAATAACAGCTGAATTATCACTGCTTAACTCTGTGGCCTGCAAAAGCTTATGATAATGGCTCTTGACACTGGGCAACAAATGGACTGTGGTGATATACGAAGGCCAGCCAGAATTTTTCATAATGAAAACAAAAGTCATTCCAGTTAAAGAGAGACTATGTATCAAATCTGTTGGCAGAGAGAAATGAATCCAGGTCTACTTCTTCATCTTTTTAAGTTCTATTTATCCAATTTTATACTACCCTTTATTGTCCTATTTCTCTGGAAGATATGCTTGAACAAAGTACAGAAAGAACACAAAACAGAATTGCCAGCATGTGCACTAAGATAAATAGTTTTCATTTTAACTTGTAAAGAAAACAGTGCCCTCTGCTGGAAATGGACCGTTCTCTGGGATTCCTTTCTTTTTGTAATCAGATATTGGAACATTTTAGCCTTTGCTGAAATATGAACATTGAAAGAGAATCAATGTGGAATTTTCAGTCTGGTTCCAAAACATGTAGAATTGTATAGTATCTAACAGGCACATATTCCATTAAGCTATTGCATTTAAGAATAAAACTTTAAGGGGGCTGGAGAGATGGCTCAGTGGTTAAGAGCACCGTCTGCTCTTCCAGAGGACCCGGGTTCGATTCCCAGCACCCACATGGCAGCTAACAACTGTCTGTAGTTCCAGTTCCAGGCAAACACCAAGGCAAATAAATAAATAAGTAAAGTAAAAAAAGAATAAAACTTTAAAATTTTATCTATATATTTTTAAGCTACTAAGATGTCAAGGAATAGGACATTTAATTATGTTTGTCATCTCAGAGACACACCTGTAGGTTGGACATTTCTAGGAAGGGTTCATTGAAAGAAAGTCTTCCACTGGAGTGTGTGGCAGCTTCCAGGAATTGTTTATATAGCACAGATGCTGCTGTCTGTGCATCTCAGCTTCTTGCTGCTAAGTGCCTTGCTCTGTTACTGCTCCTGATGTCCACCACTGAAATCATAACCAGCTTCTTCAGCCCCACCATTTACTAAATATCAATAGCTCTCCTGGAATCTTTTGAACCTTCAGTGCCAGATCAGGAGTGTGGTGGCACCTACTCTCATAGGCTAAGCAGGTTGTGGTTTTTCAGCCTCTCCAGCATGTGAACAGCCATGGTTGGACTACATACACCATACTGTTTAAACCAATCTAACAAAGCTCTTTTTATAATGTACATTACTTCTATCTGTTCTTCAAAGAACACTGAATAGCACAAGACAGAAATTCTAATTAAGTCCTTTGGACTGAGGTTACTCTAACATACAATTGTTACTTACTTGGAGCTTAGAAATCCAATAGAAAAGTTCAGGCTCTAAATCAGAACAGTTCTTAACCAGTGGGTCATGGCCCCTTTGGGGTTGAATGACCTTTCATAGGGGTTGTCTAAGACCACTAGAAAATATTTCTATAATGATATTTATGTTATTATTCATAACAGTAGCAAACTTAGGGTAATGAAGTAGCTATGAAAATAATTTTATGTTTGGAGTCACCACAAGAAGAGGGACAGCGTTAAAGGGCCAAAGCATTAGGAAGGCTGAGAACCACTCTCTAAATCATCGTTATCTGAAAACACTGGGGAAAGCTGAGAATGATTTCTCCATGTCTTCAAAACAATAAGTCAAGAGCTTTGGGGGATGCACTAAGCAGTAGAAATCCTCAGGCTAACATTAACTGTTGCAGGAGGATCTGATATCCTCTTAGCCTCTCTACCTGAACATCTTCATTGTAAATGTCCTACAGTTACACCATTTACATGTATCACTATTTTAACAAGTGTAAAGAAGAGCCACATATGTACCAGCCAGCTCACTGGAGTCTTGTGTTTGTCAAAAAAGTCATTTGGGTCATCAGAAGAATTAAATGGATCTTTTTATACCCATTCAGTTTAAATTAGTAATTCTATACAGATGTGCTAGTCCAAAGAATTGTGGTCTTAGCATATATATATATTATATCTAATATATATGAAAAATATGTGTGTGTTTGTGTTGAAATAAGGCTAGGTTTATGTATATCTGTGTTCATCTCTGAGTATATGTATTTGTGTGTATGTATAAGAGAGAGAGATGAGCTTCTTCTCTTGACTTCTTCAACTTGACACTGAGTTTCCTAATTCAAGATTGTAGTTCATTGTCAGTTTCCTAATTTTCTATTAGGTTCATTATTCAGGATGATGTGTGGCCCATGGAAAATCTTGAATAAATATTTGTTGCTAAGATATATAAATTGATAAACCAATGTTATTTTATTTATATGAGCATATTTATATTTGTTTTAATAAATTTATATTTTATATATTTATATTACATGAGCATATTTATAGTATATATACTATAAATGCTAAAGAAGTTTGAGCTTTGGGGCCCTGAAGACTGGCAATATATTTTCAGTGTTGTTAAAGGCATTATTTCTTTCCTATCTGACCTATCCTTCAAATTTACCTTCACATCTAGTGGGACATTCCAATCAGCATTTTATTAAATATTTACAATGAAAAATATTTACAGTGTATGAAAGCATAATCTCACAGCAGACTGTAGAGGCTGCAAACATTTCTGGGATTTGTGATTAGCAGGAGCTGAGTTAGGGTGCATTCTCTCTGGGATTATTAGAATAACCTAATTAATAGATTAATTATTTATTTATGTGACTGACACATATTTATTGCTATCCTGATGTAGAAGTAGCTTTCTGAGATCCATCTGTTCATCATGAACACCTCCCTGTGGTGACGCCATCATCAGGGCAAGAATCTACATCACAATGTAAAAGCCTCCTATGGTGCATGGAACTAGGGGGACTTGAGTGATGGAGAACAGACAAGGGAGAAAGCTGAAGTATTGGAAAGTGGGCTCTAGATAAGGCTTTCATCATCAAATATGTAAACCACAAACTGAGAAATACAAAGGGTATAATCTTCTAATAAGACTACACTCAGAAGTATATATAAGTGTATATGACAATAGTATATTTACTATAACTAATGACATAGAGGTTTCTTAGTGATAAAACACCCTAACAACAGCAATTTAGAGAAAGAAGGATTTGTCTCACAATTCCAGGTAATAGTCTAGAAGTTTTATAAAATCAAGATAGCAGAAATTTGAAGCATCTGCTCATATCACATCCACAGTCAAGAACAACAACCACATGCATGTGTGATTGCCTGTGTCATCTCACTCTCCTTATTTTATTCAGTCTGGGGCCTAGCCCTAGGGAATCTTGCCACCCAAAGTGGACTGGGTTTTTTCATATCAATTAATGTGATCAAGACAATCTCTTGAGCTGACCTTATCTAGAAAATTTCTCATTAAGATTTTTGCCCCCTCCCTACTGTGATTCTAGATTGTGTTGGGGATAACTAAAACTAACCATCAACAGATAACTAAGATGATTTTTTTTTGATGCAGGGTTTCTCTGTGTAGCTTTAGAGCTGGTCCTGGAACTCAGTCTGTAGACCAGGGTTGCTTCAAACTCACAAGAATCCACCTGCCCCTGCCTCTCGAGTGCTGGGATTAAAGCATGTGCCCTCACCGCCCAGCCTAAAGTGATATTCTTATGAACTTTTATTCAATCAGCTTTATAAAAATTGAAATGTGATTGTCTTTCTGACTAAGTATAGTCTTTTGTGTCTAACTTTGCTTTCTTAAAATATTTTTTACATTTTGTGACAGTTCTGCATCATGCTTTAAGGGTTCTAATAAGGGATCATACTAGTAAGGGTTCTCTAGAGGAACAGAAATTATATAATGAATCTGTCTAACTACCTATCCTTCTATCTACCTATCTATCTATCTACCTACCATCTATCATTTGTCTTTATCTAGAAAGATTAATTAGAATGACTTATAGGCTGTGATCCAGTTAGTCCAATAATCGCTGTTTACTAACAGAAGAATCCAGAAGTTGCTCAATACTCAAGTCTGGATTTCTCAGTACACACTGGAATCCATAAGAAGTTAGAATCTAATACCAGGAAAGGAATGAACATACTAGGGAGAATAAGAGCAAGTATCCAAAATGACCAAGGTTCCTTCTTCCATGTCTTTTTTCACATTTATTTGGCTTTATTTATGTACATTGGTATGAAGGTGTCAGATCTCTGGAACAGGAGTTACAGATAGTTGTGAGCTGCCATATAGGTGCTGAGAATTGAAACCGGGTCTTCTGGGAGAGCAGCCAGTGCTCCTAATCTCGGAGCCATTTCTCCAGCCCCTCCATGCCCTTTATATAGGCTTCCAGCAGGTGTGGCCCAGATTAAATGTGTATCTACCAACCTCTAATAATCCAAATTAAAAGTGAGACTTCCTATTTTTAATGATTTAATTAAGAAAAAAAATGTCTAAGTGTACTCAACCACTTGGATTTTAGTTAGTTCCAAATGTAGTCAAGTTGACCACCAATAATAACTATCACAATACATCTAAGAACTCAGTTCTCTCCTATTATTTATGACTAGAAATTAAAATCAAGATTAAAGCTCTGATTTGTATTGCCAAAAGTGATAGGCATTCTTTGAAGTATACATTTTATTTTCAATGTGCCAGTACTGTAATCTATTTGGATTTTTAAAAAACAGTTTCTGTTATTTTTTGATATGGCAGTGACATTGTGGTCATTTTAAAAGCGCTTATGAGGATACATAATAAAAATATTTACGAACCAAATAATATATCTAGGATTTGTTTCAAAATCCTAATGGTGAAGGAGTAGATGAGATATGGATGAGGTAGTTTTCACCAAAGTCTATTGGTCTGGAATGTAGTTAATTGTTACTGGTATTTGTGTTTGAGTGTTCAGAGTTCTCTATTATAAAAAGCATTAAGTTTGTCTGTCAAACGAAGCAGGATTCTGCACCTATGGGTTTTGTGCTGTCTGACAGTGAGGAACTCTTAGTGCTATCTCAAAGAGTGCCTCTTTGTCTCATTTTCATTGCGGCTACCTATTCTCCATCTTTTCTACAATTGAATGTTCCTTCAACTCACTTTTCAACCATAAGGGTAGGATGGTAAAAAAGGCTTCTGGTCTGAGGACCTCTCCCAGTAGTATTTATTATAAGACAGGAGCATCAACTAAAGGGAGAGCTCTTATCTAGTAGAATAAATAGAGCCATGCCCTGCCCCCAGCCTCCAAGAACAACTGCATGAATCTACCAAGACATAAAGCAGACAAACAGAGTAAAGACATTGCAAGGAAATATGACATTCTACTATTTTATTTTTATAGAATATCAGAGTAGCAAACAGAGTTCCAATTCAGAAGAATCCATGTACCATTGCTATCAACCATAACAGACTATATTAAAGGTCTCTGCAAGTGATTCCAACAGGTTTTTAGATGTACTTTATAGATTCCAAGATTTTGAAATTTTTGCCACACGAGGAACTTGGAAGTTTCTTTTCTGTAAGATTTTGTGGGGAATAACCCAGCGAATGGTTTGGGGAATAATATCCATTGAATCTGCTGGTATACAGGCATAAAAAAAAGGTTGATTTTCTCTTCTTTCTGAATAGAATTTGATATTCTGCCAATAAGCATTTGGTTCTGGCATTTGATTGGTTTGTGGATTTGGTTCTTTCAATTCATATTGATACAGTCTCTTCCTCCTTGTATGTTTCTCTTCACTGAGTGAGTGACTATAATTTGAACACTGATCAACATTGAACTTTCTCCACAAATCAGATTTAGCCTTCCTTCTTTCTTTACCTTGTGAGTACATGTGAGATTTTCCATGTTTTTTTATAAGATTCAATTTAGTGTTTGATTCGGTTGTTGAGGAGGTTAAAGAGTAGCTTGTTCTGCTCCATGTGGTAGTGGTCCAATGTTTCATTTCATTGAATGTTATGGAAGATGATGTAGATTCTATTTCCATAGTATTGGATGAACTGTGAGACAACCAGACAGGTGACTGCATTTTGGACTTTGGCTTATGTTTCCTACTATTTAGAGACTGATCACAAGGTTGTGCCACAGGGGAGGTGTGTTTTCTATGAGTTCTAGTATGATAGTCATTTGGAGCTTCACAGTAAAATGGTTTCAAAAACGTTGCTTTATCCATTTTGTGAATATCTGCCAATGGAATGCCTTTAGGCACCTCACACAGAAACTTTTGTGAATCCTGAGCTAAGTAAAAATTGGTTTCTATAAACACACATTCATCACTGTCACTATCTTCAGGACCTGGACATTTTGCCAAGTCAGTTGAAATCTTGGTATTTAGGGGGACATCATTGATCCAGTCATCAGAAATCCAAGATGAATGTGAACTGGCTAAGTTAGTAGTATTTTGCTGAGTTCCTAAAACAGACTGCTTATACGAATTGCTTTCTTGAAACCATAAGTGGCATTGTTTATCCTCTGAATTGTTTGTCATTTGCAATTTTAAATTTGAAAGAATTATCATATCATTCTGTTCTGTACCTTGTAGACCAGGGTGAAAGGAAGGTACATTGGTTGGCTCCTGTAATTTTCTAGTGAGTAATGAGCTTTCTTGTAGATTTTTGTTTTGGAAAGAAACATCTTCTTTGTTAAAGGAAAGAGTATTACTTTCCTCACTGTCTGTTACTTTTATACTTTCTGAACCTGAATCCATAATTAACTTGGAAGTGTGTTTGGGAAGTACATTTGGCTTAGAGACCAAAGTGACAGAAGGTCTAGAAATGGAGCGGAGATATTTACATTGCAAATCATGGTCGATTTCACAAAAAGATTTTTCATCAAAAAGTATTAAAATTCTATTTGTTTGTTTTGGTCCTGTGGTGGCAGAATGGATACACTGAAATAAAGGTTTTGATTTATTCTGGGCATTGGCCATTGCATAAGATTGTGCTGCAATTCTGGGAAGATTCGTTGTTTGTATCTCCATTGTTTTTGCACAAAAGTGCTGAAGAAGATTGTTCTTTTCTTTCTTTGACAACTTGTGGAGAATATGACTCAATGGGAGATCACTCCAAGTTTTTAGTGATGTTATACTTTCTTGCTTTTTGATACTTTCTTGCTTTGATTCTGTCGTGATCTTGCTGCTACTTGAAACACTCATTGTTGGTGTCTTTCCACAGCTGAGAGGAGGAAAATCACTCTGGTAATTGCTTAAGTTATCATGTATAGTATTCATTTTCATATGGTTTAGATAAATCTTGTAACTGTAATCTTCTAAAATGGACCTTTGGTGGTGAGAGTTACACTTCTGTAAGGATATGTTCACCATCTCTGGTATCTGATTCAGTTTTATCTCAGTTGCTTTAGAAATTAAATGCATGCTTAGCTTATTTTTTAACTCAGGATTAAGTTGTTTTAAAAGAGGTGTGTGAAGCAATATGGCATCTATTTTTGATGATGTGCCTGGACTACCTGACAAAAAAGATGCCTTTGCATTATTAGGCTTGTAGGCTCCCAATTCCCCTAGTTTGTAAGAAACAATTTGGTTTTGGATCATATTTTCAACGGGGGCTTCAAAGATGCATTTAAGTGCTTCATAAATGGGAAACAAAAATTCTACATGTGTTTTGTTTTCATTGTTTTTCTCTTTAAGTGTTATAGACACAGTTCCTGGAACAGCTTCTCCTTGCTTGGAAAGCAAGGGGTATTTTCTCATCTTATCAAATAGTGGGGTCCCAGGTAGTGGGTGTAGTCCTGGTGGTGAAACATTTGTACTCAGGGTCACATGAGTTTCTATAGTGTCGTTTTTATCTTCAAATGTGCACTCTGGGGATGTTATAGTGTCTTTTTGTATTTCTCCTTGCTCAGTGGTATTCATGTCAGGCTTATGTGTAATATTTAAGTCCTCACTCCCTGCTACAACCCCTTCTCTTGTTTGTAAGCATAAGTTCTTGTCTAGTTCACATTCAAGGGTTACTTGTGGCTCCACATCAGAAAGTTTCCACATTTCCCCATCATTCACCATGAAGGGCTGAGAACCCTGCAGCAGTGGAATTGTAAAATTCAGTTCTTTTACAATTGTCAGGATGTCCTTAATGTCTCTAGTATCTGGTAATTTCTCTTGGAATTTAGAATGACAGACTCTTTTTTTCCTTTCTGGGTTTGTTTTAGATTCTACTGTTCCTTCAGTGTGAGATGGACTTGTCATGGAAACACAAATTCTTCTGATAACGATTCCTGAGACATCTTTACTACTTGAAACCATGGTTTTTGGTTTGTTGAAGGCATATTCTAATTTCCTCTTATTGATTAGACTACCATATCGTACGATACCAAGTATCTTTAAAATTGTGTGCTTGGGAATTCTCATAGTTAAATATTTGGGTTTCAGTTCTCTTTTCAGACTGGTTATTGTGAATTTGCTTTTCTGGCTTTGGGGACAAATAGGAACATAGGCATACACAGAATTGAGAATGTTTTTGTGAAGCAAGTTTTGTCCTTGAAGGTTTTGTTTTGCAGTAGGTAACTCTAGTTCCTTTTTAAGCTTTTCCTGGAATGTGTAGTTCTCTTTGGAAGTGACTACCTGAGTCTTGATCTCAGATTCCTCTGGAGAAAGAGTGTGGCTTGTAATGCTACTGATATTCTTCCTGGCTTTATTCTCCAGATTGACAGTATAGCTCTTCTGCATTTCTCTTTTGACCTCTTCTAGGTCTATACCTCTGTTGCTATCTGTTTCTAACTTTCCTTCTTTCTGACTCATAGTACAGGTTTTTTCTATTTCTATTTTTTTCTGCTTCAGACTTACATCAGAGACTGTGTTCATTTCATCCCTATCTTCCAAGTGTTCAGATTTCAGTAAAGAATCATGGGACTTCTGAGGCAATGCAAGATAACATTGTTCTTGTTCTAGAGCAATTGGTGGTGAATCTTCTTCCCTTCTTTTGGCATTAAACTCTGTAGTACTTCTGTGCAGCCCTGATTGTATTTGTGGGCTGATATTCATTGCAGTTTTCTTGTCCACATCTGTTTGTAAAGGCATCCTGTGAGTTTTGCTGTGAATGGGAACATTCAGAAGAGGAAAAGACTTTGGCTTTATCTGCTGTGCACTCTTAGAGTGAGGCATGGCTTGCTCTTTTATGTTAACATTTTGCTCTTCCTTATTTTGAGACTTACCTGAATGGGCAGTTTTTAGCTTTTCAGGTGATATATTTTCTGGAGTCAACAGTTTGCTCATTATGGCATTACTCTGTTTTTGTTTTGGGGGCTTATCAGATTTACATGAACAAGTTTCCTGTTCTCTCTCTGTCACAGATCCTTTTGAACATATAAATGTGTCACTTGTGATCAGTGCTTTCTTGAGTGATTTCTTTGGTGACAAAACTGGAAACTTATGAGTTGTTTTGTGACTTAAATTATCTTTGATTTCATTTTCCTTCTTCCAATTTCCAATTTTAGTTGAAGATTCTTTTTCACATTTTTCTGGCTGACCCTTTTGCCCTTTAAATGACATGCGTAGCATGTTTTCACTTTTAATGGTGTCTAATCTTGTGAGATCAAATTTATGATCTGCAGGGGCTGACTCACATTCTGGTTCAACTTCTGAATTCTCACTTATTTGATTGGTACTGATCACAGACTTTGACTTCTGTAGCCGGGCTTGTTTGTGTAACATATTGTACTCTATTGTCTTAACAATACCAATACTATTGACCTCAGCTGACTCTGTGGTTGATGTTTCCTGGGCATCTGCTGGTTCTTGGAATTTTTTCTGTAGGTAATAGTGTCCTGTTAAACTTGCTGTGCAATTCTGTGTTTTGTCCTGTGAATACCTAGAAGGTGATGATGGCACAGACAGGAAACTCCGTTTTGCAACCACAGCCAGTTCACCTTTATCTTTGTGCATTTTTTTCTGGAGAACTTTCATATTAAGAACAAATTCCTTTGTATTAAGAAGATGTGAAATTGATGAGACCTTTGTGTTTTTGTAATGCACCTCAGTTGCCAAGTCTACTGCTTTTTCTGTCTGTTTTGTATATTGTTTTCCTTTTCTAACACAGCCATGCATGGTCTCTTTGTTTGCCATGTTCTCTGCATCTGATAATACTGGAATCTTTTGTAAGATTGGGGAAGACAGTTTACTTTCTAGCGTTTTTTCATCTACTTGTATACCTCTACACACAGTAATGTTGGTTGGAAAAGGTTTAGAAATGTACATTTTTCTTAAAACTCGAGTTTCACTTTTGTTGTCTTGCTCCTTTGGTTTGGGTGCATTAATGTGCATATGTAGTTCTGTTCTGTGGAGCTTCTGAGAAAGAGGTGATTTCCGTGATTTCAGAGTTATATCTGTGCCTCTCTTATCTACTATTTCTTTTCTATATGTCTCTTCTCTCTGAGGTATATGTTGTTTTTTAACATTTTTCATGATATCACCGACAATGTCCTCTCTAGGTACTGTTTCTTCTTTAGTTGGTAGTTTCTGCAAAGCAGAATTTCTAAGTCTTAGCTTTGTGTCATTGAATTCTATTTTCTCATGTAATGTAGGTTGAGGCAGATCTGGTAACAAAGGAGAGAACTTAGTTAAAACTAAGCTTTTTTCATCTTTAAGTTCTTGCACCTTTGTTTCTTGATACTTGTGAGTTGTTATGATCTTTGCTATTTGCATTCCAGCTTCTTTCTTTTTCTCTGACATATGTTGTTTTTCATTTTGAAGACTGATTGAAATATTACCGGGAATTGGCTGTATGTAACTGCTTCCTTCAGAATCTGATGCTTTCTGGAAGTATCCCATGGAAACAGAAGATCTTCTTAACAATGGTGTACATTCTTCCCTGATTCCGGTATTCACAGTAAGGCTGTGTTGGGAAGAGATAGCAGTGGATGTCCTAGTCAACTTCTTAGTTATTGTTACACTTGGCTCACTTTCATCTCCTTCAACCTTTTTCCTTTGCTCTCTAGTTTTCCACTGACAGTCACTCAAATTATGCATAGGTAAAGTAGGCGATTTCAAATATATATCCTTGACATACATTACACCCCCATGCTTTTTTATGCCTTCTTTTTCTTCCTGTGGCACATGTACTTTCAATAATTTTATCTCGTTGTAAACTTCTCTATCATCTATCTGTGCACCTAAAAATTTCCCGAGTTGCAATTGTGAGATAGGCAATTCTACAAATGTATTTGCCAGATCCACAAGTTTTTCTTGCTGGGTTTCTCTCTGCAACTCTTTGATACTAAGTGTATGTAACAGTGGTAATTTCTTTACCATTTGAACTGTTGATTTGGGGTTATTTTTGTCTTTCACATCTTTTCTTAGTTTATTTTTTTCTATTTCCTGTTTTGGCTCTTTTCTGTTATTTAACACATAACTTGTTGACTTTGTGCATGCTCTTTTCTCTGAGAGTGATACATTTTGAATCTCTAGTGGTGCAAAAGAAATTTGTGTTTCTGTTGGCATATCATCCTCTTCACTCAGTCTAGTGTCTGACTTTAGGAAAGATGGAGAGGGCAAGAAAGCAGTTTCCTTTAGAGCCGTCACTATTGGTTCACTTTCGTCTTGCTCAGCTTCTTTCTTTTGGTCTTTAATATTAAAAGGTGGCATTCTTTCATTCAAATGTTGAGGTGGAGATATCCTGGCTCTCCAAGTTATTCTATCTTTGGTGTCTCTTTCTGTTACACTGACCTTTGCCTTGTCATATAACTCTTGTTGATTGGTTTTAATTATTACGTTAGATAGTGTAATGCCTTCATTTGAACCTGTATGTGTGAGTTCCCCTATAAATGATGTCATAAGAAAGTTTGTATCACTTTTTGTTACAACGACATTAGGGTGTCTTTCTCTTTGATGTTTCTGTCCTATGTTTTTATTACTATTCCACCTATGAGTGTTTGTCTTGCTCAGGATATTGTGTTCATCGAAACTGGACACATGAGGAGGTGTA
Organism: Sigmodon hispidus; assembly: GCA_004025045.1. Classification (NCBI taxonomy): domain Eukaryota; kingdom Metazoa; phylum Chordata; class Mammalia; order Rodentia; family Cricetidae; genus Sigmodon; species Sigmodon hispidus. Next base: position 85,355 of record PVIH01006467.1, on the reverse strand, counting down.
GTTGTTTTTGCCTTGAAAACTGGGCCATTGAGGTGTGTCAAATCATCAATGGCTGAGGTTTGTATTTCCTCTTCTTCCCATGGTGGATGTAGTTTTCTTTTCTTTGAATGGTTAACAATGGCCTTTGTAGATGCTACATGCCCTACAGGCAATGATTCCTGTGGCATAGAGTATGGTACATCACTTTGCATTACTTCTGTTTCAACTTCCTCTGATTTGTCTAATTTAGAGGCATCTGAAGAAGGGATGACAGAATGAATTTTCTTCAGGAGTATGACTTTTTCCTTACTGCTTTCTTGCTCTTCAAGATTCACTTGAAGTCTCTTTATTTGGGGTACATATGAAAGGAGTGATTTATTTATGTTTGCATGTCTGGCCTTAGAATGCACTGTGATTCTCTCCAAAGTATTCTCTCCATTCTCTTCTTTATATGACATGTCTCTTGATCTTTTAAAATCATTTATATCATTCAAAGAAGATGCTGTATAATTTAATTTTTCTGAATCTGGAGATTCCAGGCTCTGTGAGTGTTGAGAAAAGGATCCTGTTTTTATCCATACTTCTTCTTTGACTTTTATTTCTAAATCTAACATACTATGAGGCAAAAATGCCATGGTTAAACCCTTACCTAGTTCGCATTTTATTTCCTGCACATGTCCCAAGTTTTCATTTACATTTGTATGTTCATCTGTTGTGTTTGAGCCATAATGCTCATTGGTTTCCTTGTGCTGTAGCTGTGAATTACCTGATTTTACGGTTCTTTGCATGCCTTCTTCTGTTCTGATGTCTACTTCATGAGAATACTTCAAAGGAAGATACTCAGGAGCTACTTTCTCTTGGCTTTTCCCATCTTTGTCTGCTGTTTTTGGTTCTGTATTGTTGGGGTTCACATTCCCTTGAGTGTCACATTTATGATTCCATGTCTTTTGCTCTCCATCTTCTGAATACTCATCCTCTTGTTCTTGATCATTTTGACCTGCTTCCCCCTGGTCTTTAACCTCTGCATCTATTTTCATTTGCTCTTTATTATCTTGACTCCATTTCCCTTGTTTTGTGTAGTTTAGCTCCATTTTCTTTTGGTCTTCACTACCATTATTATTCTGTTGTTTCTTGTCTTTTCTATCCACTCTTTCTTGTTCTTTATTTTGTGGATCTATGTTCCATTGCTCTTTAGGACTTGATAGTAAATCCTGGGAGAGTGCTTTATTTCCTGTTTTTTCTGTTTTTGTACTCTTCTCTTTCTGTAATGCATATTCCATGGAATATTTTACACTGTTTAAAATAGATTCAAAGTTAGACTTTGTATAAGTGATTTTTTCTACATCTGGTAGACTTAGGAGTTTTAGGTGATGAGTAGAATCTTGGGTTCTTATTTGCATAGTTTCCTCTCCATTTATCCTTGTGTCCACTTCAGAGTAAGGAAGATAAGATATGGAAGGTTTATTCCAATTCTTAATTTGTTTATCTTCCTGCATCTTTTTTGCCTTTTCTCCAACATTAAATTGTAATTCCTGTGATGCTGAAGAAAGTTTCTGTCTTAAAGTGAGTCTCCTGGAACGCATCACTTCCTTGGGAGCTATTTGCAATCTATGTTTCAATGATATATATTTTGTTTTTTTAATTCTGCTTGAAATGCCATCAGCTGTCTCCTGATACACTCCTATTGCAGCTGGTAATTCCGACAGTGATGGTGATCTAAGGAAGAACTTTGTTATTCCTTGTAAGTATGCCTCCATTATTTTAGGATCCAGACAAAGTGAAGAAGGAATGGAATCCCAAGGTTTATTCTGAACTACATTTAGATTCTTTTCATTGCCCTGGATAATTTTTTCTACTTTATTGTTCCACCATTGTTCCTTTCCTTGCAGTAAGCATTTCAAAGGTGACTTCTTTCCCTTTTGAACAATACATGTGAGGCCTATTATATCTTTCAAATCTAGCATATTATTACTATATTCTTTCCTCTGTGAAAGATACTTTAATTTTATTAACTTGCATAGATTATCTCCACTAAATGTCTTTGAAAATGGAACTTTTCTGCCTTTCAATCCCAGCAGGCGCTTTAAGGGTGGAAGGAAGCCCTCTAGTAATCTTGACTTAGCTTTTTCTATTTTTGTTCTTGAATTCAAATTAGCATGCAATAGAGGTGGTAATGAAATAAAAGATTTCATCAATTTTATGTCTGATTTACTCAGCTCTTCTTGTACCTTGCCCTGTTTTTTTGTACTGTCAAACAGTAAACTTAATTTCTTTCTACTCGAAGGATAAGACAGTAATAATTCCTCTGTCTTTAAGGTATTGTTAGAGTCTATTATTCCTTTTATCTCCATTGCTTTTATGCCATTCTTCTTGTCCTGTGATTTAGGTTTTTCTTGTCTTACATTACTTGAGATAAACACATCAATTTTCTCTTTATCTAAATTGAAGTGAGGTAAAAGGATGGATTCACATGCTTTTATTACAACTGAACCTGGTTTATCCTTCCCATGTCTTATGTATATCATTTTTTCTTTTTTGTAACACTGTAGTTCTTCTTTATTGCTTGGGGTACATTTAGTGGAACTAATATGTGGAAGTACTAATTTCTTTGAGTTTAGGGCTTTTCTTTCAGGGCATATTGTGTCTTTCCTAACTCCATATTCTATTTTACCCTTCTGTTTTTCATTTTCATGGAAAAACTTCATGCAGAGTGATAGGCAGTGTAAGAACAGTTGAGGCAGACATACCTCTTGCTTATTTTCACTTGCTCTATGTTGCAGTTCCTTTTTGCTGACTTGTGGTGTGCATGAGCTATCATTTGACACTGACTTACTTATCTGTACTCTTTCAAATAACTGCTTTCTTTTAGATGACAAACAGCTTGGGCACTTTATAGTTTTATTGACTGACTTAAAAGACAGCTCTGCATTTTGTTCTTTTGTTTGCTCTTGAATAGCTGAGGGGAAAATCCACTCTTGTCTACATTCACACAGAGTACTTAGTTGATATTTAGATGATAAATCTGGTCCCTTTGTCCTGCTTGGCACATTGCCTACTTTTGACAATATTTCCTTTGTGTGAGGCTGGACATAAGAGTAATTTTGGGAGCATGATATATGTTCCTCCAAATTCTTGGGGGAAAATGACAGGTGGTACTGGCTTTGTTCTTTTATCTTGTTATATTCTCCTTTTTCTCTATTTAAAATGTGACAGTCCAGATTATCTACTGCTTTTAATGCTTTCTTTACCTGTGGTGATGTAATTTGCTGTGTATCCATCAAATAGGGAGTATTAGACATTGGAACAGCCTCACATGCACTCTCTTGTTGAACTGATCCTCGGTTAATGTGTAAGTTAACTCTTGAACTTCGGGAATAATCTCTTAGAATCTTAACTTCACTTGATGCTTTTTCTACCATTGGGTTAGAATTCTGTAAATCTAGCACTGCTTTTGCTGAGATTTGTTTCTGTTTATTTTCAGCCTGAAGTTGATGTAATATACAAGATAAAAAAAAATTCAGAATTTTTTCTTTGTTCTGGGTAAAAATAGTCAGTTGTTTTGCACTCTTTTTTGAAGTTTCTACTTTCTGTCTGTTTAATTTTAATGAACGGCCAGATGATTTGTTTTTTTCTTCTCCCCTGAGATTCATCTTGTCACCTATGGCGCTGTCACCACTGTCCTTCCTTGTTGTACTAGAGCTTGGTTTTAAGTGTACAAGAGCCCTCTTGTGACAAGGCACAGAATTCAGAATGATTTGAGGTCTGTAACTTGACTTTGAATGGCCTTTCTGAGCTGTACCTGTTTTGTGTAGATCCTCTAGACCTTTGCAGAGAAATGCCTGTGCTTTGGGATGTAGTTCTGTGTCAGTTTTTCTTAATTCAAATAGATGGAAAATATTTTTTATATAATGATACATACTTGCTTCTTTAGCTGCCTTTATTTTTTCCAAGTGTAAAGACTCCCTAACTCGACCAGCAGCTGCTTCTGAGCCTGCTCTGGAAGAGTTTTCTTGTTCAAGCAGTTCTTTCACCTTACTTGTCTTTTTCTGGAAAGTATCCATCTCCATCAAAAATATGTTATATCCTTTGGAACTTGAAATATTCACCTTCTCGAGTCCTCCTCTTCTGGGTGGGACTAACAGTGTGTGTTTGATAGAGTCTTTCATAACTTCTTGTTTTACTCTTTGTGCAGGTGAGAATTCAAATTCTGTATCTGATGTGGGTCTTTTAGCCCCAAGCCTACTCTGCTCAGTTTCTCCAGTCTCTGGAAACAGGACATGGCATGCTTCTTCTTCAAAATGAGCATTGAAGTTGGGATGTTTAGGTTCCTCCACTTGTTGGCTAGTCATTAACTGATCTTTATTTTGTGGAGTGATACCTACTAAAACCACTTGGTGTTCTTTTTGCTTTATTGTATATTGTGTTAATTTTCTGATAGTGCTTGATACTGAATTGTTATCAATGGGCTGCACAGATATTTTAGTTTTATTCAGTGTTTTTTTAAGGTGCAGCTGTGGAAGAATATATCTCCTTCGTTGTTTGCCTTTCCCCTCTTTTACATCTATAAGTTTTTTAATTTGAGATGCAATGTAGCCAGAAGCATAAAAATCCTTCCAAAGTAAATCTGCCACAGCTTTTCCTTGAGGCAGCTTTTTATGTGTCTTAATGCTGTGTCTTAGTTCCTTTCTGGAGTATTGGGTGCTATATCCTATAATGTTGAGCAACTTTCCAGAAGTTGTCTTTCTCACCTTCTTTTTTATCCCTTTGTGATATAGGATGCTTTCCATGGAAGCTGTTCTTCTTTTGTTTTGGTGGATAACTTTAGAAGTAATCTCACTTGTATAAACATAGTCTAGGTTGATCCCTTGCACACACATCCTTTGCTGTCTCCACAATGTGGCCACACTCCTATTTGGCTCTGTCTCATCTCTTTGTTTGAACATACTGGTATTGTTTATTGTGTTGATAAACTGTGTTCTGGGTTGTAAATAATTTAGAAATTGAATGGGATTCTTCATTGTTGTTTTTATACCTTCTGATATTTCTATTTTCTTATACCCTCTACTTTTTTTTCTCCTCTTTTTCTGCTCTTTAATAAGCAAGAGCAGTTTTTCAATACTTCTTGGAATGTAATCCATATCTGAAATATTTTCTGCGTTTGAGATTTTCTTCAGCTGTGGAGTTGAATTCTTTAAGATTTTGTCACTTATTTTCATGTTTTTCTCTGGCTCTTCAGTATGAAGTTGATGTGGTACATGAGAAGAAATGGATTCCAGGAGAGGATCTGTGCAAAGATTTTGTTGCTGTACTATAAGCCTGGGAATAAGCAATGATTCCTTTGGATCTAATGGGTTATCCATTACTTTCAGTCTTCCTATCCTCTGTGGATCTGATTTGATGTCTTGTTTTGTTATAGACTCAATTGTCATTCCAAAATGAGGAAACTCCTTCCCTGGCTGAAGAATGCTTCCTGCTCTCCATGTCCCTTGCTTCAGATGACATTTCTGTTGCAGACTGTCTTGTGGATCAATGTAGACTTTTGTTCCTCCTCTACTTCTTGAGGTAGCTGTTCCAAGGTTATCACTTTCATCTTTCTGTGAAGTCAACTCAGAGTTTATCTTTCTTTGTAAATTTTCTAATTGCCAAGAGTGATGCTCTTTAATTTCTTCTGACTTAACCCAACATCGTTGTGTAAATTGCTGGTGAATGTCATTTAAGGTGCAATGAGCATGCTCCTCTCTAATATTTTCTTCTCGTTTCCTAGATACATTAACATGAGATCCTGACCATGACATTTGCCTTTGGTTGAATGGTTTCTCCAGAATTATTTGTGGAAGAATGTTTTTTCTCTCTTCCAACTTGTCTTTCTCCAGTTTTACACTGGTGAACTTTTTAACTGGGGATAAGTCAAAATTCGCTTTTACAGCCAGGTTTTGTGCATTTCTTCTCAGCTCTGATGTGTTTTGGTGCTGCATGCTAAGTCCCAGTTCTTTTTTATTGCTCCTGTCTTCACGTCCAAGTAGAGGAACTGGTATTTTCTTTGCCTTCTGCTTTATTTGTGTGCCACACACAGTATTTTTCACATTTAATGTTTTTGCCTTATCTTTCTCTCTTATAGTTTTAGGATAGGTAGTGTCACTGGCATCAGAACTCCAAGTAGATCCCAAAATATTAGGCTTTTCCTGTATCTTTGGCAGAGCAAAAGACTTGGAGTTTGTTTTCCAACCTGTTTTAAATTCATTGTTCTGTCTTTCAATTTGAAGAGTATGTGTATCAGGGGAAAGAACAACCTCTTGACTCAACTCTTCTCCAACTTCTGTATTTCCTTCTTGATCTATTAAATAAATAGCTGTTTTCTGAAGCATAATATCCTTGTGGTGCACAGTGTTAGTAGAAAGTACCTCTGATTTGAAAGGATCAGTTTGTTTCTTTTGATCTGCTCCAAATGGCAGTTGTCCAATCTCTTTTCTCTTCACTTTTGCTTTGTCCAGGCAATTCTCTTTTGTAGATTTCTTATACATATCCCATATGTTATATGATGACTCCATTTTTATATGTTGAATTGGTATACACATGTAAATAGATTTCATATTTGTACTTACCTCACCATTATCTACTTTTATCCCTAAAGTTCTAAAATCCTGTGTCTTGTTTATGTTTACATCAGCATGGTCTTCATCAGGAGGGGACTGTGAATCTGTTGCCTCCTTTATCTGTGAAGGTATATCTTTATGAACTGACAGATCAGGTACTCTTGTGCTATGATTCTGCTTTTTAAATTCTTTGGAAGCAACTAAGTGTCTCACAACAGAATTAGCAACTCCTGTCAAATAAAATGAAGACTTTTCTTTTAAAAAAGACTGAACAGTTTTCTTTATCCCATGTTTGGTAGTGTTACTGGTTCGTTCACTGACTTCTGAACAACTGTGGGATTTCTCTATATTTGAGAGCGCATCTTTGAAGTTTACTTGCATGTGGTTGTCTTCTATTTTTACATTTATTTCTGGATTAGCCTCATAAATTTGGCTTCTTTTGGGTAAATATTCTCTTAAAAGTATTCCCTCTGACTGCTCAATACTGAGTTTCTTTATGAAATGTGTATTTACTGTTAAATGTTTTGAATAAAATGGACCAGATTCCATTAGCAGGTCTTGCTCCTCTCCCCAGCATTGCCCAACATGTAGTTTAGCTTTCTTTGAAGTGTTGGACCCACCTTTGTCAATGGAATCATACTCTGCTATGCCTTCAACTAGTGATTCTCTGTGTGTTGACTGTATAAGGGTAAACTTTGAAACTCCCAAACCTACCTCTGTTTTGAATGTATTATTCCTTTTAGAGCAAGTTAATATATAGTGAATGTTGTTTTCAAGTATATCAGTTATGTTTTCACTGAGCCATAATGCTTTCATTTTGGTTCTTAATTTAAATTTCTTCTTATGGTTTAAAATAAAGTATTCATTTGTTTTAATTATCTTTGAAGTTGATGGCTTCTTTTTCTTCATAATTGAAAATCTCTTATTCATCAAAATTTTATTTTCTGATAATTTTGTGTTTACTTGGCTTTTAAAGTCAGATAAAACAGGTATGAAAAAATTATAAGGTCTCAAGAAATCTGTCGCTAAGGTTGCTTGTAACTTTGTCTTCTCTTCTGCCATAGATTCTTGAGGTTTTCTGCTAGAAAAAGCAGCCCTTGGTCCTGTACCAAGTAACAGTTTATTGGTACTGTTATTGGTTATGAATTTGAGTGGACAACTCTCAGCATCTTCAATAGCATAAAGCAGTGTCTTTTCCACACATTTGACTTTTTTACTATTATGGAACCGTTTCTTTTTGTGGACTTTTGTGTAATGCCTTGCGATATTAAGCAGCCTTGAAGCTTGCCTTGCCTTGGGACTCATATATCTTTTGCCTGAAAATTCTAATGTACAACATTCACATTTGGATTCAGATGACACAAAGCTGTGCTCCTGTAAAGGTACTAACTCCTTTTGTGTCCTTGCTTTTTGTTCAGGAATGGGGTAGTCACATTTTCTCCTGGGATTTCCATCCCAAATGTTATCACATGGTATGGAGCCAATCTCAGATTCCTCTGTATTTAGAACTGGAGACATTACACCCACCATGCTGCTTTGCAGGATATTTACATTGACTGGCGGTGCTTGTTCATCATATAGAGCTCTCTCTAACTCTGGATAAGTTGCTGAATAATTCAGTTGTAAACCAGATTGTACAAAATTAGGCTTTTTTCTATTATGAGCACTGAAACTGAAGTGTTGGAACATCAGTGGGTCCTCCTCACCTTGACCTTTTACATCTTCCATGTCATTTGAAGTGGTATCCTTGTCCATGAAATGTGTACACCAATTTCTCTCTTTATGTGCTGACTGGTCATGAAGTTCATGACTAAATCTCATTGTCCACATTATATTCCTATCTTTTATTCTATCACATGTGTCAAGATAAAGAGACACAGGCATAGGAGAGAGGATGGAATTTAGGGATGAACCTGCCATGCATTTACCTTGTTTTGGTGTTCTAAATGCTGCAGTAATAAGTGCCTGGGAGATTGCTACCTTCCTCGTTTTGACAGTTAGAGGGTTGTTACTCATTTCATTTCTCTTGTCCATGAGTTTGACATTCTCTCTCTCTCTTGATGTAGGTGTGGAGAAGCCCAAAGACTCTAACATTGTTGCTTCCAGTTCCTGGGTTAATAATTTATTTTTCTCTGCTGTTGGATCTTTCAATATTATTATATTAAGACTATCAGGTAAGATGCCAGAATGTATTAATAATTCAGAAATCTGTGATTTCAAAGTTTTTGGAAGTAGATTGTTTTTATAGCCAAACTGTGGAATACTCAATATCTTTGAAGCAGATGTTTTTTTTCCTTTCATAGTTACACCAGCTGAACACATTTTACCCTGTAAGTTTTTGTATGTAGATCTCTTGCTCTTCCGTTTAGAAGTTGGTACATCAGGAATTGAGAGATTCAAAGCCTCTGTGATGGTTGCTTGTAAGTCATTTTTAAGCCCTTCTCTTTCTAATCTGTCCCAACTGTTCAGTTTCTGTGCATGAGTATCATTATCAGAGATGTCATATTTTGTCCTATCTGTCATAACTTTATCTATTTTTGATTCTCTTAATTGCATGGGAGAAGCCTTTGAACATGATGTACACATGGCACATTCTCTTTGAGTTAGACCTGCTGACTGACTCTGCAGTAGAATGTCCTGTTCCACAATAAACAGAATGTCTTTCCCTCTTAATTTGTGAGAGTTAGGATCCTTGCTTTGATGTGAATAGAATACAGAATGATGGCTATACTGTGGGAATGACTTTAATAATGTGTCATCATTTTTCTTTTCTTCTTTATCTTGAAGATCAATTTCTTTGATATCGTCTGAAGTAACATTGCCTTTATAAACCATTATCTCAGGTTTCGTTTGTATAGAGCAAGGTGTTTCTTTGTTGGGTGTGTTTTTTTCTGTTTCTAACTTGCTGTTCATATTAATATCCAGTACAACATTTGTCAAAGAGGATAGTTCATTGGCAATCTTTTTCTCTTGATACATGTCTTTCATTTTGGTTGAGTCGCATTTCATTTTCCCACAATGGTTTGGATTAGTGTATGAAGCTAACAGTTCCTTTGCCTCCTTTTTACTGTCTGCAACCTGATCCTTATGTGATCTTTCATCAGACAGATCATTTTCTCTTTCAGATAATGCATTGTTCTTTGCTTCCCCAAACTTTAGAGGATAAACACTGAAACAGCCCTCTAGCTTTTCTAATTGAAATTCATCTGGGATGAGGTATAAGGCAGAACAGGGAATAACTTCTGTAGGTGTTTGTGGTTGTACCTGAGTAACTGTTCTTCCTAGTTGGCTCAGTTGTTTATCTGATCTAACAAGGTCATGGTCTTTTTCTTGATACATATCAAATATAAGGCTAGAGTTATTTTCTGAGATCAGGAAACATTCTGGCTCCTCTTCTTCTTCATCACAGTTCTTCATGCTAGAGAAATCACTCAAATCAGCAGAACCTCGACAGTGTGCATTTCTTCCCTTTGGTAACTTCTCTTGCATTTGTTGCATATGGCCAAGTCTTTTTATTCTCTGTTTATCTGTCCATGCTTTTGAATTTCTAATTTCTTTGTTGGGCAAAATATATACATTGGAGTGAATGATGCCCAAACAGGCACCTGCTATGTCACCCCTTTGCTGTAGATCTTTCATTTCCTTGTTGTGTTTTAGATTTTTTCTGTACCTGAAGTTAACATTCTGTGACACTGATCGCTTTATTTCCCTCATAGTTCTACGTCTCTGACTTACTGTTATCTGCTTCTTTGATCTTAGTGCTTTTCTTTTCTTTGTAGGTCTAGAAATAAATGATCTTGTAATAGAATCAGAAGACTGCAGGAATGTCACCTGCAGACCTGTAGATGTCTCTGAATCTTTTTTTGCTTGATACAAGTCTAGTTCATGTTCAGATTCTAAATCACCATCTGTCATGTTTGTAAATTCATCAGGTGAAGAGTTGCTTGCTTTAGGAGATAAAATTTTAGGAACCATAGGGAAGTTCATGTCATTTTCTGTTTTGGTGATTTTCTGTAATTCATCCATTTGAATAGGAATCATTTGTAGGTTGGCCTCCAGAGCACTTTTCAGGGAATCTTTTTGGCACTTTATACCCTGACTGTTAGCAGATGGTTTTTGACTTAAAGAGATGAGTGATGGGTCTGGCTCATCTAGAAGAGTGTTCTTCCTTTGATCTGCATCCTCCCACCAGTGTTCACCATGGTGTGGAGCTGCCTGTGCAGAAGGGTTTTGTTTTTCTTCTTGAAGTCTTTTCTCTCTGTTGTAGAATGCACTACTGTCAACAACGCAATCAATACATATTTTTTTTGCTAGTGCTCCTTGCTTTAGTTGAGCACGACAGAAAACTCCCTGCAATCTTCTATAGATTGATAAGCCAGGAGTGTTTTGACATTCAGGTAAAAATGCTTTAGCTTGGTTTATCCTTTTCAATTTAGTTTTGCGGTCCAATTTTGAGTTATTTTTATTATTTGTGATATTGAATGGTTTTGAAGCTGGTGATTTCATCTTATTTATATTCTTGAGCCTCACTGTACTCATATTTGTGAATCTAGTTTGGTCTTTCTTCTTTTTAAAATGAGTCAAAACAGGTATGCAGTAATTCAAAGACCATGAGAGAGTTTTTTGAGTAAAACCACAACTGATTTCCCTTCTATCATTCCCACTATCTGAAACATTACTTTGTCTTGATTGATTCAGAGAATCTCCCATCCATAATTTTCCTGATGGTGGACCTAACTCTAATTCTGCACAATATTGGAGCTCTGTTTGTGTAGATGTGCTGTTTTTTGTATTTGCAACACAAAATGAATCCATTCTCAGTGAGTCAACTAACTCCCCAGTAGTTTCTGTAAAAGACATTGCTTGAAACATTTCTTTCTCCATTTTAATCTCTTTCACTGGTTGTGAATAAACTCTGAAGCTCTTCTTAACAGGAGCCACTCTCTCTGGCAGCACTTGCTTCACCACTTTCACACCATGGCACAGTTGAATTTCTAAAGGATCTACAACTTTGTTTTCTTTATTAAGGGAATCTAAATTCTTTTCCTTCTTTTTGACTTGGATTTTTTGTGACGTTATTTTGATATTTTTTTTATTATTGTGAATGCTAGACCTTTGAGGGTGAACATTCAGAAGCCCAGATGCCAACATTACCTCATGCAACATTTGTTTAATGATGATTTTAAAGCTGCCTCCCACTTTTCTCCTACAGTTTAGAGTGTCACTCGCAGTGATAGAAAGCCTCAAGCAAAATGCAGATTTTTTCACTTTTATAATTTTGTGCTTGATACTGAGTACATTTTTTTGTCTTGATATTTTTCGGGCTTTGAAAGGTCCCATGGCAGCTCCACATGCACCATTTTTTAAGTCGTCTTTGTTTTCTGTAATATGACTATCCAATGTTTTTGTGGGCTTTCCACAAAATGGGACCTTACATTCTGTTACTTCAATTAAACACTCACCAGCAGGAGAGTTCTCTGGAATGAAAGGTGGGTGTGTGGGACCTGCAGCTTCTTCTTTGTCTGTATGTTTGTCTATCCTTTGCTTCACCTCATCAATCTGTATAGGATTTGTCAAGGGACATGGGCTAATTTCCCATACTGTCTGTGTAGAAATAATCTGTGACTGTATTACTTCTTCTTTACTTTGAATTTTTCTCTTTCCTGAATGAATCTGTCCCATTTCAAATTGGGCACATTTGTCCTTTTGCTTCAGATATATGCTGACTCTGAAGTCTCCTGCTAGTGATTGAACTGTTTCTCTAATTTTTTCTTCTTCCTCACTGTCCCACTCTCGTGGTTTTTTAAGTATGGGGCTCTTATCAATATGCTTTACTTCCTGTATTTTCTTTTCAGCTTGTAGGTTCTCTTGCTTTACTGACATGTAACGACAATTTATTGTCAGTGTGCCTGTGTTAGCTTTTAATTTGTGACATATTTCCACATTAAAAGGTTCAGAAATGGTAGCCTGCATGATATTACGAGACTTATCTGAGACCCTTTCATCTTGTCGTCTATTTTTTTTATTGCTTCTAGTGTCAAATCCCAGCTTCTCACTATTAGGTGGATTAACATATTCTGTAATATTGGCTGTTAATGGTTTCTCTCCCTGCATATTTGTGCTTCCTGCAATCACTTGAACATTTATGTCTTTTAATTCATCTTTCTCTTGCTTTTGGGATCCCAGGGAAATAAGAAAATTGGTACCTGGAAAGTTCAGAATGATTTCCACTGAATTGTTGGCATTCTGTACACTATCTTTTGAAAAGCACCTTTGTGTGTTTGCTGTACTGGCTTTTAATTCCCCTACATTCTCTGTACTTGGTATGTCCTGTACTTTCATTTCTCTGTTTGATTCTATTTGGGGGAATGAAACATCTTTCTGTAAAGATTCTGACGACACTTCTGAAAGCCTCTCATGCTTTGGAAGGTTCAGGTCATATAGCTGCTGAAACAAGTCTTCACTAGACTCCTTCGTCTCTCGGTTTGATTGAAACAGTGAACAAGGAACGGTTATGTGTTCTCTATTTTCAATAATGCCCAGGCCTTTTCTAGCAATGGAACTCATATAATTGATTTTCTCTGTATCTAGTAACTTGTTTTGCCCCTGCAGAAAACGTTCACATTTTATTAAGTCTAGAATGACTGCCACTAGATTTTTTAAGAAATACTTTTTAACGTGGAGAGCAATATGCTTTGAGACAGAAACAAGGTGCAAATCTTTATTTGACATCATTTTCCTTTGATGTACCGTATTCTTCTTCTTGCATCTGAACTCTGTCCTAGTTTTTGAAGTGTGACATACTACAACTGGAAATACCTGTGAACAAGAGATTTTCTTAGCTTTCGCAGATGGAACTTTAAGACTGAGTTTTCTTTCTTGTATCTTTCTCCTGTTTCTCTGCCTTTTAATGGTAGGTGAAAGAGACATCAAGCTGAATGCATAATACTGGTTTGATTCCAATGGAACAATTGGTTGTTGGTCTGGTGTTACCTTTTGTTGTGACCTAGCTTCAGAAAATGAATTTGAAGGTAAAAATAGAAATTCAGCATTCTGAAAAACACTGTTTTGTCCTTTAACTAAATGCTTACTCTTGTTCTGGTCATTAAGATAAGCAGAATTTTGGGTTTCACTGAAATGTTCATCAGACTCTATGCCCTTGGTTGAATCTTCTGTTTCAGCAATACAAGGGATGTGGATGAAATGTTGGCTCTTATCTTTATGGTCTACTTGTTGGACCTGAAAGGAGTCTTGTATTCTGCTAGAAAATGGCAGCCTCAGAAAATCTAAAGGCTGAACAAAACCAGGCTGGCTGCTGACTGGCTCTTGATTGTGAATAAATTGTTGGGTTTTGGTAGTAAACCGTGTTTCATGAATCATTTGATTCTGCATAACACTTTGTTCCGGGAAAGTATCTTGTGCTTCAGCAGAAATAGCCACTTCATTAGAATGTTGATGATGAATCAATGGCTCCTGATATCTGGGGTGCACACAATCAGATTCTTTCCCTGATATAACTTTGGGGTTCACAGGGATTTTCCTTCTTACATTTTCTTCTACATGTCTAATTTGTTCACCAGAAAGAAATAAATGAACAGGAGGGCATGGTGTCATATTGAGGTCCTTATCTCTTATAAATTTAAATGTTCTTTGAAAACTAAGAGCATCAGGAAATGTGTTTTTTGTCTTGTTGCTTTTCATTAATGAAAATAAATTATTAGAGGAAAAGTTTATTGTTTGATATTCACTTTGTGGATCTTTTCTGTGAAAAGATTCTATGAAAATTTTCTTTACTTCTGAATGAAACATGGACAAAGATGAGTTGGCCCCACCTGAAGATGAGTGACTTTCACAGAAATGTTTTCCTACATATTCGCATTCATCGGATGAGAAGGCTCTTTCTCTGGTGTTATCTTCATTCACCTCAGATGGAGGACTGGATGTTACTCTTCCTGAGAAGGTTTCAACTCTGAAGATAAAAAAACAGTATGTGAGTTGTAACTTAAAATAAGCATATTATAGGGTCTCATTCCAGACTTAAGAAAAAAAATCTATCACAAATGAATAAAGTCTGTTTAAAAACCCAAAGATAAAGGTGAAGCTACTATCCACATTATCAAAGAAGTCATCACTTCATCATTTCTCTTAATAGACAATCAGTTGATGAAGTAAAAATATAAAACATTTAAGATGATTTCTCTCTTGATCTCTAAAAGTGGTTTTTTAACAGCAATGAGCCAAAGAGCAGAAATTATATGCTTTTATAAACAATATGTTTCTATTTTTATATATTATTTTTTATAAGACATAGTCTATGGAAATTTAGTAGGTATAACGGAAGAATATTCTATAATATCAAGTGTATTTTTCTATAGTTAATCTTGTCAGCTATTTATAAGAGAAAAATCTACATTTACTTCTCAATGGACTTCTGGGTCAGAGTAATGTTTTGTAGTAATGAATATATAGCAAAGATGTTGCAGCTTTCTCCAACTGTAGATGACTACTCAGTCAAATGAGAACTCAGACCAGCAGCATCAGCATTGCCTTAGTATGGTGGTTAATTTATATGTCATCTTAGCTGAGCTGTAGTGCCCAGATACATGGTCCAAAGTTATAATAGATATTTCTGTGAGAGTATTTTAGGGATAGATTAACATATGAACTAGAAAATTATAAGAGTCTGTTCTCCCTAATGTGGGAGGAGTCATCTAATCAGCCTTAAGTGCAAACAGCAAAAGAGTAACTTCTCCACAGCAAGAAGAAATTTGTCAAGCTAATCCTTAGGCATCACTACAGATTTTAAATTTGTTAGTCCCCATAACTTCATAGATCAATGCCCTAAAACTAATTGTCTAATGCCAGGCCAAACAACAAAAGGCAGAAACCTTAGCAAGGTGTGGTAGGGCCTGTGCTTCAGGAGGCTGAAACCGAAGAGTCTAGAGTTGAAGCCTAGCCTGACTTACAAAGCGAAACTTTGTCTCAAACAACAATCAATTGATGGGCTAATTAACCAAAGCTTGACCTTTTTAACCCCAAACAGTGGATTTTCACTGAGTATATGTCCACTGGAGTATATCCACTTTAAGCCTGCTTCTCCAAAACGACTGCCCTACCACCCTTCTCAGTTATAGTGCTTCCCTTCTCAGGGGTCCATTCTGAGCCCTCAGCAATGCTTGAATCTGTAGCTATCACCAAATGTTGCGTATACTATCATTTTTCTTCTTATTTATAATAATTCTTAATTATTCAATTATTTTCTGTCTTTCTTTTTTTAACTATTCAATTATAAACATTTTTGTGGTGTAGAGATTAAACCCAAGATCTAGAACGTATGAGGCAAGGGTAAGCAGTCTACTACTGAGGTCCCTAAAGTTTCATTTATGTCAGGTAAAGGATCAAAAGCAACAAATAGAATATTATATTATACTGTAATGAAAGTTATGTAGTCTTTCTCTGTTTCAAAAGCCCTGTCTTATATTCACTTTTCATTAAAAGCACTTTGCAGCTTCTCTTTTGATGTACAAATTGCTAGCACCAATATTGGCATTCTTTGGAGCCATAGTTAAGTAAAATAAAGATTATTTCTTTTTAAAAATAACCTTGTATTTATTTATTGTGAATACAAGTACAACAATATGATACAGTTGATCTGAAACAAAGATGGCCACTCAGTTATGTAGGATAATACAGCATAGATATGCTGGAGAAAGAGACAGAGCAGATTGGCATCTGTCTTTGGGTGATACCATGACCAGGCCAACAGTTTCAGATGGTTAGTCCACGGTGAAAAAATGGCAGCAGGGAGCTAGGTACAGACAGCACTGAAGCAGTAACTAAGAGCTTACATCTGACCCACAGGTTTTGACAGAGAGAGATTGTGACTGGGGCTGGTATGGACTTTTGATACCTCAAAGCCCATCCCCAGTGACATAACTCCTCCAAGAAGGTTACCTTCCAATGCTTCCTAAACAATCTAACATTGGGAACCAAACATTCCAATATTTGAGTCAAAAAGGGACATTCTGATTTAAACCATCCTAGCATCATCATGCTCCTCAGTATGGCATATAATTTAGATTCATGAATTGTTTATTTCTAGAATTTTCTATTGAATATTTTCAACTATAGTTGGTCTCAATGGCCTGAAAACATGGTAAGTGAAACTTTAGGTTATTGGTGACTACTGATCTTTCCTTATAGCCTATTTAAGGATTAGCTTCTGCCTACGCAGGGGGAGTAAATAATAACACACAGAGGAGTAAGCTGAAAATCCTTGTTCTCATTTTTTAAAATTTCCTCTTTCCTGTCAGTTCTCTGGTAATCTTTGGAGACAGTGCACCCCTTACATTGAAAGCTGCAGTGTCTTAGATAGTCCTGGGGTGTCTGACAGCACTATGGAGCTCCCCTAGTTTGCAAAGTCAGTCCTACTTCCACCCTCTCTTGACAAGAATTCTACTTACCTGGAACTTCCACACAGTGTTTCTGCTTCTTGAGGCACCTACCTTAGGACTAAAGTTATTAGTATAAATGGAATAACAGAGCAACTGGACTTTAAATTTTAGTATATTTGAAATATGCAAGAATGTAGACTATCAATCTCTGGGTTCATTCTGCACAAAGAAATGAGTGATCTCATAGAAAAAAAAATAGTCCTCTTTGTGTTTGTGTGTAGTATGCATGCCTGTACATAAATGCATGTTCACATGTGTGTGGTCATATGTGTGTATTCAGGTGCACAAACATATTTGCACACATGCATATGGAAACCAGATGTTGAAGTCAGGTGTCTTTCTCCTTCACTCTCTTATTTCTTGAAGTAGGGTGTATTGGAGTAACCTAGTTAGTCAGATGCTAGCTACTCAATGTGTTAACTTCTTGAGTGCTTAGAATTAATTACAGGTGGGCATCAAACTAGTTTGGTATGTGAATGGGTGTGCTGGGGATCTGAGCCCAAGTCTTCTGTGGGCAAGTGCTTTGGCCATTCACTGAGCCATCTTGAAGCTCCCAAACACTCCCTTTCTTAAACACCTTCAGTGATTTTTTTTTTTGTTCAAAATTAAATCCAAGCTTTGGAATGTGGTATAGAACAACCAGGTGATCTCTGCCCCTTCTACCTCCTCACATCTATCTCCCAGCACTTGTTCCCTGTTAACCTTTCAGTAACTATGACATTACTGCTATTTCTTTCATATAGCTTGCTGTTTATTTCCTTGTCCTTGTATATGTCCTGGGATGACTTTATTATCTTTTAAACTCTATTTTCAGTTTAATTTACATTTGTTCTTTAAAATCCAGCTCCACAGTCCATGAATAGTTCAGCTTGCAAAGCTGCTTCCTGCCAGGCCTGATGACCTGAGTTAAATTCTCAAAACCAATGTGGCAAGAGGAGAAAATCCACTCCTGAAAGGTGTTCCCTGACCACCTTGTGTGCCCACCCACCCCCACCTCAACCATGTAAACAAATCAATACATAAATGTAATTTTAAAAATTGAAATCCCTGCTCTTATGTACCCTTCATAAAACATTCTCAAAGCCCTAGGTTGGTTTAGACATCTCTAAACGTTTGCATACTGGGCAGAAACTATCCTTTAACTATATGTCTGAGATCAGAAGCTAGCTCAAGTGTTTATATCCCAGCATCAAACAGTGTCCACTGCATAGATGTTTAATAATCAATCAGTGAGTTTTAGATAAAACAACTAAGATAGCAAGAAAGAGTAAAGATGATGTTGGTGTCTAAACCACAGCTCATAGAAGTACTTGTGAGCTGACAGATTCTGAATTTCAGAGAGCTTTTCAGTTTTACAGCACCAGCTTCAGCAGTAAGATCTCTGTTAGTTTGAGGTCAGCCTGGTCTACAAAGCAAGTTCCAGGACAGCCAGGACTGTTGCACAGAAACTCTGTCTCAAAAAACAAAAACAAAAAAGTCTGGCCACTGCCTCCCAAGTTCTGGGACATCACTGCCTGGCTGTTAGACCATGAACTCACAGAGATCCAAACAGACCTCTGTCTCCCAAGTGATGGGATTGAAGGTGTGAGTCACCACTCCCAGACCTTCAGGGCTTAGTTGTGGGTGATTCTGTCCTCTATTCCAGGCAAATATTATTAAATATACAATGTATCACCTGCATACTTCACTGTTGGCTTCATCCACAGTAAATTGTAATTTTTTTTACCAAGTGAATTATAAGAAATGATGGTTACTATTTTTTTTGTACGTAGTAGAGGCATTTTATAAGAACCTGAGTCAGTTAACCTCTGAAAGCTTTATCTCCTTTAAGGATAATTTTACTAATATATGAAAAATCCTTATCAGTTTGGAAACAAACAATCATTTCAAAACAATACTGGAGTGAACTATAATTTGCTGAACCTTTAGGATGATCCTTTGCTGGGATTTAGAAATAAATACAAGACTGAATAAAATGTAAACAAGCTATGTTGTTTCATCTCACTTACCTTTCTGCTGGGGAAGTATGGGAAATCGACCAGCTCTCTATAGATACATGGGAACAAAAAGTTACAATATCAGGGGATGAAACTCAGGCTAAATAAGTTTAATATTAAAAGATAAAATTTTAAACTGGGCAGTCCTGGCTCATGCCATCCCAGCACTTGGTAGGCAGAGGCAAGGATTCTCCAAGTATTTGAGGCCAGATCTACAGAGCTAGTTCCAGGACAGACAAGATCAAGACTACACAGAAAAACCCTGCCTTGAAAAATCAGAAGCAAACACACAAACAAACAAGCAAAAACCAACCAAACAAAAAGACGAAATTGTGTTATATTTACCAAATGTCATTTTTTTTGAAAAAACATCTTCATCCTGCTTCAAGGGAGAAGATAAAAGTGTTAGAGAAATAGCCTATAAAAGCTATATTTTTTATAGAAATTATTCTTATGTGTGCTTTTGAAAAGTAAGAGAGAATGGTCAATCATTTCTTACCTTCTGAGAACATAAACTACCATTTTCCCATAGTTCAAGCTTCTTCTTAAAGAATTCACAAGTTTTTACAAGGATTATCTCAAAAGCAACTCCGAGGAAAATTATAAACAGAATTGGTATCCAAGCACTGTTAAAAACCCAGTAGTCAAAAAGTCCCATATTGTCCCATATTGCGCAAGCTGTATTCTAAGATAGACTTCAATCTGTTTGTAAATAAATGGGGTATTTTTGATATAATGGCCTAGCATTTCATTCAGAAGCCACTGATTTCAGAAGTCCCTCAAATATGAAATGCTACTCTGCCCATCTATCTCCGCGGCACAGGGAAAACTCTGCCAGAAAAAAAAAAAAAAAAACACATCTGGCATGATTCAGTGCCTGTGTTCAATGGTACAATACTTCTCTGGGACAGAGTAAAGTAATGTACATGTCACAGTGGGTGTTGAACTGAACTCACAGTACTCCTGCAGTGACAAAAGGTCACTGGTGAAACATGTACAGCCCATATATGGTATTGGAAGTATGCAAGCTATTTTTCCTTGCACTACATAGCCTGTGCTGGCCTGGAAGCCTTACATAGTCTTGGCTAGCTTTGAACTAGAGATCTTCAATCTTCAGTACAGGTGTGAACCATCTATGTTGGCATCATTATGTAGTTTTTTTCCTTGAGGCAGGGTCTTCTATAACACAGAGTAGCCTAGAACTGTTTAAATAGTCTAAGCTGCCCTGGAACTCATGGAAATTCTTTGCCTCAGCCTCCCAAATACTGGGATTACAGGCATGAGTCACCACACTCAGTTCATATGTTTTTCAATTCAACAAATAATTTTCTATTAATTTAATCAAAACAGCATAATTCTATATACAATCTCTTTACATAATTGAATTGTTGCCCTATTAAAAATATTTAAAATAGAGTTGAAATTATAGAGCCATTAAATCTAATAATTTCTTTTCCTCTCAGAAATAGTGTATTTTATGCTTCCTGTAGTCAAGAAAATATAGTCTTTTCTTAGAAAAACATTAACTGTTTTTCTAAGTTAGATGTAACAAATAAGAAGTCCTGGCTGCTGTAGCTAGGTATAGTTGCATATGCCTTTAATCTCAGTACTTAAGATACAGAGGCAGGCAGATTTCTGTTATTTCTAGAGTTATCCTGGACTACATAGTGACTTCCAGGAGACCAAGGGCTAATATTAAGATACTATATCAAAAACAAAAACCACAATAAAAGTAAAACTGGCTTCCCTAGTTATCTTGAATTTGACTTATTTCACATAGCATTTTATTTTAAATATGTACTGTTTCTACTGTGTAGAACATATGACAAATTTTCTCTGTTGATCCTGAATGGCTTCTTGGAACATTTTATATTTCTTTTTGCTACAGGGTTATGTTTTCAAGTTCCTCATTAGCAATCTACTTATATTTAAAACCAAAGTCATACTTTGGAATGGCCTGTTGGTGAATTTCCTTTTGCTCTCTTAAGATCAGAATTAAGAGTGGGTCAGAGGCAGACCTAGACTGATTAGGCCTTAATCTTAGCAGGTAGGCCTGGAAGCTCACTAAGCAAACACAATTTTAGTTATAGAATAGAATGAACAAATCCATTTTTGGAGATATGACCCCTTTCCTTTAATGATGTAATTAATATTTCCTGAGTTTCATTTATTCAAGGTGAGCTGAGGGAGTAAACTCTTCAGGCCTCCTGTGAAGCACATCAGAATTACAGAACTTTTATTTTCCTTAGTACTGAGGCTCATAAGAAAACTAAATTCTAAATAGTTAAGTCTTCTGAGCAGACTAAAGACATTTGTGTTTACCTTAGGCTAATTCTGATCTTGGATTTTGACTTTGCAAAGACAGTCATCTAGAGTGCATGGCAGGGATTCCGTAGCTATAAGAAACCTTTGTAATCACTGTTCCTTATGTATGCCTTCACTTTTGTCCTTCTAAAGAACGCTTTTTCCTAGATTTTTAAGTCTTTTAGGCATTTTAGGTGGTGTTGGATTATCTGATAAATTTTAAAGCAGATAAATAGATAACTTGATTTCTCTTGGTCACAAATTTTCTCAAATTCTCTTAATGGTAAGTAACTCAAAAAGGGTTTATTTTAGCATTATCCTCTGTACTCCATGTACCCAATTTTTATGGCTAGTACTACACTGACAAGGCTCTTATAGAAACCAAACAGTCTTAGAACAGTCTCTAGGGCTTTGTGGTTTGCTCCCTATTCACTGCCTACTGAGAAGAGACTGTTTTGTTACACAGATGATTCATATCTTTTGTGGCATCATAAGGTTCTGTGCAAGCTCCAAAAGGAGGGCAATAACCAACAACTTTGGTGCCAATAAATCACAACAAAGATCAGCATAGCACAATAACTCTAAAAGTGACACACCTAACCTGTTGGTAACAAGCAACATTTTAATTAGACTTAAAACCTGATTAATAAGAGGAAAATCATGCCTGCAAACCTCTTCTATGCATTGAAAACCTCTTCTTTAATCAATAGTGAGCAACACAAAAACATATATTCTTAATAGTCACAAAGGCAAATGTAAAACTTGGAACATCAGAGATAGCCCACTACCCACAGTATTTAAGGTCACAGGAAGAGATTCAGAGATTCTTTTTAAGTTTTAAAACCTTATTAAATAATTTTATATCTTTCAACCTTTTGTAATTTCAAGTCAAAACTTTCATTTTAACAAGAACTCTCAATAATAAATGTATAAATAAGCCAGAGGTTGCTTATAATTATGATATAGTCAAATAGTTCAATTCAACACAACAAATATAATTCAATATAGTGAGACACTAAAATCAAGAAGTACTTAAAGGACGAGTGAAAAACATTCCTTGTCAAGAGTTTGTAATGGATATGAAATGTGTGAGAGTGTGACTAACAAAGAAGACTATGCCTGTCTTAGGTTTCTATTGCTGTGAAGCAACATCATGACAATGGCAACTCTCATAAAGGAAAACATTTGTGACGACAGCTTACAGTTCAGAGGTTCAGTTCATTATCATGGTGGGGAGCATGGTGCCATGTAGGCAGACATGGTGAAGGCTACATCTTGATCTGAAGACAAAAGAAAGAGGACTGTCTCACTAAAGTGGCTTGAGTATAAATGAGACTTCAAATCTTGCCTCCATAGTAACACACTTCCTCCAACTAGACCACACCTACTCCAACAAGGGCACACCTTCTAATAGTGCCACTCCCTTTGGTGGCCATTTATTTTCAAACCACAATGTCTTTGACAAAAGATATTCTGGAAATCAAAGAAACCTGCAAAGAGTAGGGGTAAATTGTTTTCAAAAATGAATAGAATTTTGAGAAAGAGATAAAGACCAATAACATGAAAATCACAGGATGAGAGAGAAAGGTTTTTCTTTTCACAGAACTGTCATTCAAGTTGGCCACATCGGGGCTCTAAGTTTAGAATGTGAAGGAGGACAGGGTCAGAATGTTTGTTGATAGGGTTAACAAACCTTATGATAAAGCCACCTTTGGAGGTTTATATTTTAAAGTTTAAATACCCAATAATCAAAGCAAGGAGACAATTAAATGGGAGCATCATTTAAACTATTGCAATTAGCCAGGTGAGAACTGAAAATGGTCTGTTAGACACCTCTCAATACTTTTCCTTTGAGACACCTTTGTAGCACCTATTCCATTCAGTCATGACAAATTGTGTCTGACTCAGGTAAGCCTAGTCACTGTTGTAATGAAACCCACTATCTCATACACTAATCACTAGTGCAAGAGGATAGGTATCTAATTATTAGAGGTAGCAGAATGGCCTTTAAAGACATTCAAAGCAAAATGGACTGTGTACTTTCCTACTAAATGGGGCAATAAGCAGGAAAACATACAGGGACTTTTTCTTCAATATTCACTTCAGCCTTAGACCTCTGGCTCATTGCCAAGAGTTACAAATTTTTATCAACCATGATTAGGCGTATGGTTTTCAAATGGCAAGCTATTACATGAAATATCATAGTAGTTTCTTATACACAATTCAGAGATATTAATTTTTGGAATTTTTATTCCTGTTTAAAGAAGTATTTTTGATTGCTATCTTAGGGTTACTACTGCTGTGATGAAATACTATAACCAAAGGTAAGGCTTTATTTCAGTTTACACTTCAGGCTAATAGTTCATCACTGAGGGAAGTCAGGATAGGGAAGTGATGAAGCTCAGCCTGCTTTTTATAGAACCCAGGATCATCAAAGGATGGCAACATCCAATAGTCTGGGCCTCCCTCCATCAATTACTAATTAAGAAAATGCCTCACAGCTGGATCTTATAAAGGCATTTTCTCAAATGAATTTCCCTCCTTCCAGATAACTCATTTGTGTCAAGTTGACATGCAACTAGTCAGTTCAGCCCGTTTCTACCTATATTTATGTCCTACTATGAAGTTCCAAGTTTCATAGCCTCCCTATTACTAACCTTTTAAACCCACTTTATCATTATACTTCTATACTCTGTTTGCAGAAGTTTCCTTTTGTACTGTGTTTTAACCTTATAATTTTTTTCTGTGATGCAGATTGAACCCAGCACCTCATTCATAGTAGGCAAGAGTTCTACCACTGAGCTACATTATTAGTTCTAACTAGTTTAAATTGTAGTCTGACTATTTGTCAGTGAATTTTTAATTATTAATGGACCAATGGTTATATTTCTGATAGCTTGGGGTATGCTTTTTTTTTTTTTTTTTTGCTTACAATGTTTTGACACCTGTAGTGTTTTACACATTTTAAAACAATTAGGTCTTATTGAGTAAATGAGTGAATTAAAAAGTATTACATTATGAAATTATAGTTCACATTATTTTTCTACTATGACTTTAAGTTACCTAGGTTTAAATTTTTTCCTCCCTATCTAAGGTGGAAAAAAAGTAATTAAAACTGGATTACTCTACCAGGGTGGGAAGAATGTAGGACCTGGGCAACTTGAGGCTTAGTGCCTATCTACTAAGAAGAGTAGGCAGACTATCGACAGAATTTAGCCTAGAACTATTCCTTATTTTAAAATTTACAAATTTAACATTAGACTCAGAATTAATCTGTAATTCTGCCTAGTGATAGCATACATAAGTCAAACTATTTAGTTACTTTTAGCTTTCTCTTTAATGAATCTATTGACTTCAGACACTATGTTGGAAACTCTACTCATTTTTCCTTTAAAACATATATTTTTTTTTAAAGTCGCTACTTCACTAAAATTAAAAAAACAAAAACAAAAAACAAAAAAACAGACCTTTTTCTGCTTTTTCTGACTGTTTCAGTGCCCAGGGTTTCAAGCTGCAAGTCCTTTGATCATTGAACAATCATTTCAACACCATCTCTTTCACTTTTGTGTACATGTGCACATGTGGATGCACTTGTGCTGCACCTTACTTTTAAAGACACTGCCTCTGAACTTGAAGCACATTGGTTTGATCATACTGGCTGGCCAGCAAGTCCCAACAGTGCTAGGTATCAGAGGCATACTGCAGTTGTTCCCACTTTTTTACATTGGTACTAGGAATTGTATTCAGGGACTGGCAAGATGGCTAAGGGGAAGGGTACCGGCCACCAAGCTTGAATAAAAGTACCAATAGCCCCAAGTTATCCTTTGACCTCTGCATAACACCCCAAGGTAAGTGATAATAAACTTTTTATAAAACTTAAGTGCCACGCTTGTATAGCAAACTCTTTATAACTGAGCCTTTTGCCAGCACTTTTTCTTTTGAAAAGGTGATACTAGTTCTCAAAATTAAGTGTTTTCTTAGCCATATTTCAGAGTAACACAAAGTACCATTGTAACAAAATGCAAATGTTTAATTTTTCAAAACTTAACTATACTAATGAAAATAAATTAGACAACCTTCAATATTTGTACATTATCTTCATATAACTGTAACAGTGCTTTCAAAAGACATTTTGTAAAGAATATTTTCACAATACCATGTTTCAAAAATAGGGCAACATTAAAGAACATTAGTCTGAAATATATCTCACAATGCTGAGAGGTATATTGTTCTTTATCAAATTAACTGTACTTTTATTCAAAATAACATGGCTTTAGTAACAATTATTTCTTGTCCATCTCAGTGATTTCTTGGATCCAAAACAAGATCTGTGTATTTATTTCTTTGAAAACATCATTTGTTGACCGTCCTTTCACTGCCATGGAATGATTTGCCTTCTCAATCCAATGAATTTTACTGGGAGCTTGCATTTTCTGTGCCACTTTTTCCAACAAGTTCTAAAGAGGAAAGAGAAGAGGATATTAGACTCTACTATTTTATTGTTACTAATCCTATGCTGTATAAATGTCTATATCAAAAATTGTAAGATTTTATATTTTAAACTTTTTGTCATGATATTGATGTTCATATACAGTACTAACTTTAGAAAAAAGGCTTTCTCTAGATCCTGTACATTGTGTTGGGTTTTAGTTTAACAGTTTTCTGCAGTGAACCATGATAATGTCTAACTACAACCACTGTATCCAAAAGGAAGATGGGGCCCCACAATGATGATTTCACATGGCAGACAAATATTGACCAAAAATCGAATTTGAACTACAAACTTCTCAGGCCAATTTTGAGGTGGCTAGCTGAGATGAACCGGCTTCACAAACTACCCTAGCCAGGACTTGAGACAATCCTTGCACTTTTCCCTTATGCAGACACTGGACAACAAATGATTAGCTACTTATTTCAGGACCTGACAAATTTTTTTTCTATTCAGAATTCCCTAATGATGCCACTGCCCATGGACAGCAGGAAGTAAATTTAAGAAAATATTAATATTTAGCAAAAAATTATCTTTTCCTCATCTATTCTGGACTGACATTACCTCAAGAGTACTCTTTAAATACCTGCTCTACATGCAACTTTATGGACAATGGCATACATAATGAAATATCTACATCAGTGTCAATTCAATTACTTTTTTTTTTTTCAAAAAATCTTTTTTCCAAGGAAACTGCTCTGGAAAACAGCAGTTCATAACATTTAGTTACTATTCAGTAACACATGAATGTTGCCAATGGTTACTTGAGAGTCAATAACAACAGCTGGCCTCAAAGCTAAAATAAACCAAATGTATACCCTAGTATCTCCCAAATCATAACAATCAGACAGTATTAATTTTTCAAATAAGGTTGAAATCTATTTACCAAATCCCTTTCTGGGGAGATGCATTTTTTTAAAAATATGTTTTTATTTCCATGTACTACAAAGCTACAGGGTAACAGACAAACACATATTCCTCCTCGGGTCTTGAACTAACAAAAATCCATTTGCCTTTATTTCCTGAGTTTGGAATTAAAGGCATGGATTCATCAAGTCCAAAAGCTGAATATGACACGTAATAATCTTGCCCCTAATATATTTCACTCATACAAATATAGAGTTCCAATTACTTTTTCACACATTTCATCTGCTGAGCCTGACACAAACAGCACAGGATCCTTTATACGAAAGAGATCTTCATCTCTGAGCTTTTGCTGCTGCTTTGGATGGTGCAGTGGGTAAGAAATACAAATGAGACCTCGAACAAAATCATCAGTGTCATCTGGCTCAGTGTGACACATTACAGAAGCAGCTGCTCTTGAGCCCATCGAACGACCTAAAACCAATAAAGTCCAATTAGAAATACAAACATTTACATTTACATACTGTAGTAGAAGTGGTATGGTGAAGTTAGACTTGTTATTGTTATTTATGAAGGGAAAAAATCATTTAATTCAAGAGTGTCAAGCAACAAATTCCAACTGTCTTAATGAAAACCTATAGCTTTATGAAAAGCTAAATATTGATCTAGCTTACCAAGTTTTAAAAAGAAGCAATTATTTTTCTCAATAATTAAAAGGGTAAAGAAATTCTTTCTTGGGCTGGAGATATGGCTCAGAGGTTAAGAGCACTGACTGTTCTTCCAGAGGTCCTGAGCTCAATTCCCAGCAACCACATGGTATCTCATAGCCATCTATGATGACATCTGGTACCCTCTTCTATATACTGTATACATAATAAATAAATTTTTAAAATTCTTTCTCAATGAATCATTTGCAAGAGTAATAAAATGTTATGAATAAAGGGAGCCTTATATTTTAACATATAAAAGCTTTAAATTTGCTTTAAGCATATATAAAGTATTGTACAATAAAGTATCAAGTTTATATACTGAAGCAATAATTCTTAAATTAAGTGCTGATAATCAATTTTGTTATAATGCAGTTAATACTGAAGCTTACCTCCAAGAAAAACACCAGCAAGTTTGTATTCTCCTGAGGTCTTTAGGTAATTCTAGGTAAATCAATCAAAAAATGATCAGTTCCACTCATGTCATACTCCACTGGATATTCTTAGCATCGCTGTATACAAAAATTTATGCTCAAACATAATTTGCATATTCTTACAGGAGATACAGCTCTTTCTTTTTCTGGTCATGTGTTCACTATTAATCCTTATGTCAGTAAAAATCAATTTGCCTTTATAAAAATATTCAAGCAGTAAATTGTTGAGACACAGTCCAAGAGCTATCTCACAAGTGTTGTGCGAGAATTCTGAGAGCTTGTGGAAAAAACTCTATGAAAATAAGAGTCTTGTGACCTTAGTTTCTTCAAAACAGAAATTTTCTTGGAATGTGTTTTCATGTGCCTTGCAGGTGTTGCAGATAGGAGTGAATTTACTTCAGCTGTTGTCATTTGTATGCCTTTACTGAAAAACTCGTTTCTGCAACATGTGACTTGTTCTTGTGATTGAACACCCTACTCATGTGATTAGATTTTTCTTAACCCTCAGAAATATTCTAAATAAAGGTGGTTACTGCATGAGACTTTAGTCCGGCTAAATATATTAGTTCCTTTTTCCCAGATCCCACTTACTCTGGGGTGGTAAGGCACCCAAACAGGGACCTGAAATCAGCTATAATAAGAGAGTAGGAACACTTACATAAGGTGAGTGAGCAAAATGGGGCAAAACCAGAAAAAATTCTGTTGCATCACTTCCTAAAGAAGGTCCGACCACAAGTACCAAAATCACAACTACTAGATTGCTTGCCAAGTTAGTTATGATTATAATTCCTGGTATATAGGGATAAGAAGAAACTTTAAAAGAAGTATGAAACAGATTCTGAAAAAGTATTTAAAAGGCATATAAAACACGAAAAGATCCTTGTTCAATTTTGGGTCACTTGGGTATTGATTTAAACTGTTATAAAAATACTTTAAGAAGATAAAGAGGATGTTAACCATCATAAAGAGATGGCTAATTTCTTGAATGGATATAAACTGAATTTAAGGTCAAACCTTAAAATTGACAGAGGCAAAGAAGAAAGTTTTTCCTATGCAGGCATAATCAAAAGTAAAAATTGGTGACACCTATGCCAAAAATGGTTCCCTCAGCTCCCTAAATACTTACCCTCCATTGTCTGAAAATAACCTTGAAGTATGGGATGAGGAATATAATTTATCTTGAACTCTCTCTACTTTTTTGATAAGAACTTAGGAGGATTCTAGATAAAGCTAACTTTACAACCTAGGCAAGCTAGAGCTTGGCTGAAAAAAGTAATTCATCTACTGATTTCTCTCAGGCCTCATAAGCTGTGGTTGGTATTTCCTGTGCAATTTCAGCAAAATCAAAATGTTTACCTAATTATGCACTAACCAATCTACTTAAAATTTTAAAAGGAAAGATTGTACTGGATAGTCCTCACACATTCCAGAGGCAAAAAGAAGAACTAAAGCTATTAGAATCCAGACCAAAAGAAGCATTTGTGCATAAAATAGATGCTTTCACTGCCTTTAAACTTATTTTCCCCACTAAATTGTCTCCTATAGATATTATATCACAAGAGGATAAACCTTTGGAATGAATTTATTTGCACCATCAGGGCTATAAAATACTAACTGCTTACCTTATTTTTCTGTTCAATTAGTAAATAAAGGAAGGACCCAATGCCATCAATTAATCATATGGATCTCTTTTCAAGCTATTCTCTAGAATTTCCTAAATAATATAATAATGTAACTAATAGTACTGGACACAGTTTGGATCTGTTGGTGGTGGCAGAGAATTCTAATGATATAATTTGCTTGTTTACAATCTTACTACTAAAAAAATAAAAATTGAATCAGGGAAGCTAGCAAGTGCTCAGTTATCACTAAGACAGCCCTTTTGTCCATCTCTACTTTCTCCCAAGACCAGGCCCCCCTCAAAATGTTTATATTTTCAAAAGGAAATAAATGTTTCTGTTACTTTATTAAAAATAAAATAAAATAAAAATTGAAGATGTCAGGACATAGTCCAAGAATGGCGTCAAGTGAGAATTCTAAGGGCTTGTGAGAAAATGCAAAGAAAAAAGCTAGAATCTTGTGACCTCAGCTTCTTTGAAACACAAATTGTTCTTAGGTTTTCATGCTCCTCCAAGGTGTCTCAGCTAGGAGGGAGTTTAGAGTATACTTTAACTGTTATTTATATGCTTCTGTAACAAAAACATGTTTTGACACATATGGCTTGTCCCTGTAATTAGAACATCTTACTCATGTGATTCTTAATTCTTATTGTATAAACTGCCTAAATCTCTGAATAAAGTTAGTTATTGCATGAGACTTTATAGTCTACCTCATTTTTAGGTCCCTCTCTCCCAGGTTCATGTCTTCAACTAGAGTGGTAAACAATAAACTTGATAAAGGACAAATTATTTTTTAAAACTATTAGTTTCAAATTTGATAAAAATGCCAGCATATAAACATGGTATATTTAAATATACATAACAGTATAGTAGTTTTAATAATCTAGATTGACATAACTATATTCTAAAGTTAAATTATCACAGTGTGAAAATTCTAAGTGCGTAGTAGCAAATAAGAACACTTATAATGTGATTATTCATCTCCATGAAAAACAAACTGATGACAAAAAGAGGAACAGAACCACAAAATACCCTATGTGTATTCCCAGTTTTCTAAGGTTACTCACTGAAATATTTTTATCTAAAAATCAGATAACAAAATATCTTAAATTTATGAAGAATTTTAAGCAGAACTTCGTTATAAGTAAATATATTTTTCTTACCAAAACTGCTTTATATGCCTTAATTCTATGTACAATATTAAGGCCTTTGCAAGTAAATCTTAGGCAAAAAAACCCATGAGATGCAAGATGGGATGCCAGTGACATCAAATGAGGAAGATTCATATCTCCTGATGCTCCATGTGTAAGAATTATTCCATATGCTATGTTCTTATTAGGTACCAAACAAACGGCATCCAGTAGTTTATTTCCAAAAGGTATTTTTAATTTAACCTAAAATTCAAAAGAACAGGATCAGATTATTTCCTTTACTATTTAGACAACTGAATAAATATATGAATTTGTTTTGTAAGACTCAAAATTGAATCATGTCCTCCAAACAGGTCATAATATTCACAGTATTTAAACTGTTTACTGTCAGGTACTTTACGTGCTAATGTATTAATTCTTGTAAACATTCTTTAATTCTATGAGTCAAGCACTATTCTTACTTTACAGGTAAAGTATTGCACATTAAATAACTTGCTCGAGGTTACATAGCTATTAGCTAAAAATCAAAGTAAGGTAGATTTGAAGTTTACTCTCCCAATTCTAATTCTGTAAAACTGAAAATAAAACTATTACATAGATGAGATAATTAACCCATTCCCTTATTTCCCCAGAAAGTTAGTCTTAAATACAGAACACATAACAATATCCTACCTCTGTATGACTCATTTTCACTGTTGAATAATAAACATAAAGTGCATTACATCCAAGAAGCAAAAGGCATCTCCCTGAAAAGAAGAATCTGTTGTGAAAGGTGAGTTGTCAAACATAAATATGACCCCAAATATTATGAGCAAGCACATTCAAATGCTGAAATAAACACAATCAGAAACTAGTTCTCTACCAACCGGTATCTCTGCATATATTTATTGCTTAATCTTATATTACTCTCAAGATTTTTATAGGCACTCAAACTAATTACAGGAGTTGGCAGATATTATTTATATAAGATAAAGCAAATGGGATACTTTGATGCAGAGGCCTTAAAATAGTTCATTCCAAAATAGGATTCTGTACCTTTACAAAAAACTTCATTCTTAACCTCCCCAACTTTATATATATATATATATATATATACACACACACACACATACATATATATATACACTAAATATTTTTATTCATAATTCTTTTACCATATAACCTCAACTATTTTTAATTTTCTTACAGCTCTTAAATCATTTTTATCCTTTCATTCCTCCCTTTCCACATGTATGTAACCACAGTCTTTTTGTCATGTGATTTTACTGACTGACCCTGTGTTTGGCTACCGGAACATTTCAAAAATACCACTTCTGAGTTGAGCTATGGCAAATTCCTAGAAATCTTGAACTGAAATTCACCCTAAACCATAGAGAAAAACTATCCCAGGAAGTTTATTTTCAGCCAGAATTTCCTAATGAAGACTAAGCAAATGTGAAGCCATGTTAAAGCCTAGACCCCAGTCTAAAATCAAAACTGATCTGAACAACCACAAGCACCAAAGATGCCTTTTGGTATCTTTTGTGATTGTTGTTCCATATCCATTCTTTTCTATGTTGAGAGCTTTTATTTTTCAGTATATCACTAGCACCAGAATTTCCATTATCACCCTTATGCATTGTCATTTGTTTATTAACTAGCTCAGGGATCAAAAGATACCAAGAATAGATTATCTCATTCCACTTTTGCCTTGCACTCAGAACTCCTCTCAAGGAAACCAGTATTACTTGCCTCTTGTGAGTCTAAGTGATATTATACATACAGGTGTGTAGGTATATTTGCAAGGAAAATTCAAGAAGAGGAAATGCCACATTAAATAACCTGTTCATAATTTTAAAACTTTTTATTTAAAAACAGGCAGCACATATATTTATCTTGTGTGTGTGTGTGGTATGTAGTGTTTGCAAGTGTACATATGTCTGTGCCTGCACGAGGTAGCCAGAAGTGAACATCAGGTGTCTTCCTCTAACACTCGTATTTATCAAGACAAAGTCTCACTGAATTTGAGGCTCATCAATTTGGGTAAGCTGGCTGGCTAGCTAGCCAATAAGTTTTAGATATCTATCTGGTTCCCTCAGTTTAGACCTAGCTTTTAAATGGATACTGGGTATTGAAAAACAAGAGTCTGAGTTTTTATAAAGGTAAAACTTTTATCAGCTGAACATCTATCTCCCAAGCCCCTAGTACAAAATTTTAAAATGAAAATGTGAATAGCGAGGTCTCTTCACATTCAATTTACTATTAAATTTTACTACTTGCCTGGAGCAACCATGGCTAATTTGTGTATATATGTATGCTTCCTCATTGTCCTGTTCATCCCATCTCCACTGTCTTGGGCCTGGAAGTTACTAATCTAGCTACTAAAGTTTTGCTGGTTGAAAGAGAAATGTATCCTTACAATTACCTGACTTGGGTTCTTCAGTTTAAAAAAAAAACTTTGTCAAAACAAGCTTCCTTGTCTTCTAATCATAGGGAACACAATCACTCAAGAGTGTGAAAGGGGAAAGAAAAAAAAAGGTATCCTATTGCTCCTTAAAAAGATTTAGCCTAATATTTTAAGTCTTCTATCCCTACTCACATCAACAGACTTCTAACTATATTTAGTGTTGCCATCTTCTGTGTATTCTCAAGGTTATGATTTATTCAGACTTTTATTGCCATCCTCGTTGCTGGTTTTGCCACTGCTTTTGAGAGTTCATTATTCAACTATGAGTATTTTCTAAGGTCTCTATCCCAATGACTGTGTGCAGAAAAAGGGGAAGGGGGCAGGCTGGGTGGGGCATGTCTATAATCTCAGTACTTGAAAGACAGAGACTAGGAGAATCACTGCAAATTTGAGACCAGTCTGGGCAAGACCCTGTCTCAAAAAACAAACACAAAACAGAAAACCCTAAAATATCCTTCCCCGTAATTTTAATGAGATTTCAGAAAGTAGGAAACTTAGATGCATGTTTTCAAATTACCATCAACATAGAAGGCTTTCCAGATGAACCTGGGGTTTTGTTTTTAAGGAAACCCGACTTCACAATGAACTTGTTCTTTACAACCGTTGCACACACTTGTTTGAAACTGTTTCGATAACCCTGAAAATGTCACATAGGGTTAAAGCACTAAGCAAGTGTCGATTCTATCTCTAGCTTTTATTTACTTATTTAATTTATTTTGAAAGATAAGGGAGGACTGAAGCCTAGCTCCGCCTCAATGTCTTCCACAGCAGATGGAGAAAACAGTATCTATCCCGTAGAAGCAAGGTGACAACTGAATGCTGACACACAAAACAAATGCAGTTGATTCGGTACTGGTTCCAAACGTCGTGGATAATCAAGAGCTGAGTTTGGGGGAAGGGGCTACTCAGAAGTTAGTATTTTATGGTCCTACCTTCCAGTAAGCCGTCAAAACGCCAGGACCACCTGACTTCGTTTAAAAAGAAAATTACACATTGTCTGTTACGTTGTGTTGGCTGTCACCGGGCGAACAAAACTGTGAGTTCTCGTCTTAAGGGAGTCGACCCACCAAACGATGAAAAAAATCCAAAGCAGAGGTCAGGGGTCGCCCGAGGTCGACCGGGAATCATCGTTTATTCGCTCAACGAGCGCGTGAGCCCGTGGACGGGCAGTAGCAAACCCGTGGGAGAACCTCACGTCTGGGAGGAGGCTTCTCTCCCACCACGGCGACAACCCACGACGCGTCTCCGCGGCCCGGCCCCGCCAACACCGCGTCCGCCCTCCCGGGCAAAACAGACCATCGGTTGTTGCCCGAGGGCAGCAAGCTTCCTCAGACGCCTCAGGCGGCGACCGACAGCCCGTGAGGAGCGGCCTGCCGAGCGCGGCCCCGCTGTCCCGCTTCCCGCCGCGGAGCTTACCAGCGAACGCACGAGAGACCGAGACCGCCGGACACCAACCGCCCTCACTCTCTTCAGGGAGCGAACTAACACGCTCGAAGCGACCGCCTCACCAGCCCCGTCAGCGCGGTCGCTACTACGCACGCGTGCGCAGGCTCCGCCCCCAGCCCATGGGGCGCACCGAAAGGCACGCCGGGAAGGAGAGTTTTTCTGCTCGCCTAACTCGCCCCGCCTCCCGCGGGCGGAGAGCTTGAAGCGGGAGCCTGTGCGCTAGTGCAGCGGAGCAGCGCGGGAAAGTCGCTCCAAGCGTCCCCTTGGCCTCTTCCGGTTCGATAGTTCCTATAGAAGACATGGAGTTAACTCTGACTAGCCCCTTCCTCTCACCCCGCCTTGGCTTTCAGGCGCATGCGCACAGGGACAGCTATGCTTGAGACCCTACACAAAATCGTGCTCTTAAAACATATTTTCTAATTTATTATTATTGCGACTTAATTTCCTTCTGGCAGTTTTCCTGCGTGGTTCGGTGTGAGCTCTGTAAACGGCAAAGTCAGAACAGTGTTCGATGTTTCCCACCTGGGTGTCAGGCTAGACTCAGGTGGGAAATATATTTTTAAAAATAAATTTCTACTTACTGTGAGAATTGAGTAGCTGTTTCCTGGAATCTTTCCTTCTCCAACCTATGCATGACCTATTGGTCACTAAGTGTTTTGCTACCACTTTTGTGCCAGTGAGTTAATGTGTCATCTCAGCAGTTGGATGGTCCCATACTGAGAGCATAGGACTCATCTACCCAGTCCCTCTGGAGGGCGGGAAGGAGGGAAGGAGAGGGGGAGGGGGAGGGGAGGGGAGAAAGAGAGAAAGGGAGGGAATTTGAATAAAGCTTGGCTAATGTTTCCTGAATGAATGAATACCCCTCAGGCACAGTGGAATTGGTACCTGTGCTAATCCCACTGTCGAGGATATGACCACTACCACAATTTAAGCCAAATTTGAAGCAAACTTGATTTTTATTGAGGTATACCCAAGAGGTGGCGAGTGATTGCCTCCTAAGTCGGGTTCAAGAGAGCAGCCCAGAATCCATCTCTTGAACTTCTTTTAAGGAGTAAAACCATGAGTAGTTTTACAGAAGGGAGACAATGGGGCAATAAGGAAATACAAGAAAAAAAAAAACACTTAAAATTATGTGATCACCCACTTTGTGACTGATTAAGAGGGATCAGGGAAAGGAGGGTCAGGGTTGGGTTAGGGTCTTCTCAAAAACCAAGGTCATGCATAGGTTGGAGAAGGAAAGATTCCAGGAAACAGCTACTCAGTTCTCACAGTAAGTAGAAATTTATTTTTAAAAATATAGCATAATGGCTCCTGCCTTTAAAATGGAGTCAGGGAGGTGCCTCACTTGACCTATTTCTGGCACAGTAAGAAGCAATTAGCTGAGAGCCATTTATCACAAGTTCTTTCTCAAGTTACAGTGTTAATACTTTTAGTTAACACTGCCTTATTGTCTGCTAATCTTCCTTCCTTCCCTACATCCTTCCCTCCTCCTCCCCCAGCTTCCTCACTTCTTTGAATGGTTAGAGATGGAAACTCAGGCTTTGTCCATGCAGACATTCTGCCACTAAGGTACATTGCTAGTTCATGTCTGCTATTCTAGCTATGTTCTATTTACTTAATTTGCATGTCCTAAGTTTCAATTAAAGTTATACAACTTGGGAATTTCCAGTAACTATACAATCATTTGCAGCCATCATGAAATTCTAAGCACATATCATTTCTAAAAGATGGCACCCCCCCTCCTACCTTTAACACAAGACAACCCCTAACATGACTTGGGTCTAGTCTACTAATTTATCTTTTCTGGATAGTTCATGTAAATAGAGTCATGGAATGAGATCTTTGATCTGTCATCTTACACTTAGAATGTGCAAGTGTACTCTGCTCATTTCAAATGTAACAACTCATCTCTATCACTGAATCTCATTAAACAGTTTTATGTGTCCATTTACCAGACCATGGACATTTGGAATATTGTGAATCATTGCTACAATATTCAGAGATAGCACTGCTGTGGTGAAAGAAGCAGAGCAAAACTTTAAGACTGCAGGTCAGGAAGATGAAGAGAGGGTTCCTAAGACAAGAAATCTGAGGAACGCAATATGAGAAGAAAAAGGCCAGTGCCCTGCTCCCTTAAACATTAACCCAGGGAAACTGATCTCAGACTGTGATTTCCAGAATTACAACTTTTCTCTTGTTTTAGATGATTATGTGACAGTCCCCACCCACCCAGAGGTAATAGGAAGCTAATATAAAACCTTTATTTCTGAACAAATATTTTAGTTCTGCATGTACTGAAATATAAATTTTTTTATGATTTCAACCACTTAAGATATTAAAATCATTCTTTGCTTAGAAACTATACAAACATGGGTAGTTAAAATGTGTAAATCAAGGTCAGGCATGGTGGCCCACTCTAATCCCAGCACTCAAGAGGCAGAGGCAGGCAGAACTTTATGGGTTTAAAGCCATCTTGCTATACGTATAGAGGTCTAAGCCAACCATGATTACCTAGAAAGACAATGTTTAAAAAAATAGAAAAAAGAAATTAAAGTATAAATAGTTACATGGTATAAAAGTCTCAAGAAGTTAAGAAAAAAAAAAACAGAAAAAACTGGCTGTCTAAATCAATTACCATACCAATTAAGTAATATAACAAGCATGGATTTTTACACTGTTTTAAAATTAAAATGCTATTTCTGTAATTCACTATAAGTGAATGCAACAAAACCAGAAAAATAAAATATTAACAGTTCCAATAGATATCTGAAAGGACAATTGCTATTTAAAGTTCTTCTGATTGATAAACTTTAATAATCAGTTTTTAATATTTTAACAGTGGCTTATCACAGCTACAGCAACAATCAATCTTCAATTAGCATATTTAGATTAGTGTTAAATAGGCACTACTACTCACCCCGTGATGCCATTTTTAGCCACAACTCATACTTAATTATTTTATTGATTATAAGTTTCCATTTTTTTTTCAAGAAGAGACAATAACTATTCCCTGATCTGTCTCTGGAACTTAATACAATATTTGAATGCATATTAGGTGCTTAATAATATTCACTCTATGAATCCCATTAGTGGTGGTTAACTTGGTTTAGACATATCCTACCTAGCATAAGGTCAAACATTTTGGATATTCTGCCAGGGCATTTTTCAATGAGATTAACATTTACATCAATTTGGAGATTGACTGTTAAATGTGGGTGTGACTTGTCTAATTGGAGGAGAAACTGAGTGGTGGGACTAAAAGCATGTAACACCATGCCTGCTCCCCCCAGCTAGTACTTATATTGCATTTTTAAAGTAATTATTCTTTTGCTCATTTAAAATCTGTTGCCCCTTCCAGGGTCAGGCAAGCCTGTTAGACCTGAAAAAAGAATGGCCTCTGTACTCATGCTTAAGGTATAGAAAGGAAAGGATGAGTCTACAGGCAACTATTGCAAAGTATGGTGACTACATAATGAAGACTCAGAGGTGCTACATTCCTGAAATGAGCTGCCCAAGAAGAATAGATCCTGGCTTCCACACCAAGGGAAAAGCAAATACCAGGGTAGGAAGGAAGCAAGCATTGGGTGGACAGTGATAGGGTTTGTTAGCAGTGGTAACTGATTTGACTACAACAGTGGCAGAGGCCAGATAAAGGCAGCTCTTGCATGTTTTATTAGAGTGAGGTTTGGCTTTGACTAAATTAATAGTCATTCTAAGTTAAAAAAAAAATGCTTAAGAGAGACAGAGCCATACTGTCTTCCAAGCCAGCTTTATATGCAGGCTGGCTTGAAACTTACTTTGTTAGCTCAGACTAGCCTAAGCTTCTGAAGTACTGGAATTACAGGCACAAACCACCACAATTAGCTGGGTTTTGTTTAGTTTTGGTGGTCTGTTTGATTCAGAGCAAGCAGTCAGCAAGCCAGAATCAAGGACTTTTTCTATTCATAGCTAGTAATTGGAACAAAATAGGCCCTTAAAATAAAGGTGGTTTTATTATAAATTTTTTTAAATGTTTTGTAAAAGACAGTCATGGGAATACTGCATAAAGAAGAAACACTCTGAGAATGCAAACAGTCACCAGTAGATTTTACATTCTTTTTGGAACTAATACTTAAAATTAATCTTCTTTACAGTTAAGAAGTGTCTTCAGAGCACCATCATTTGAATAGAAGATATTTTGCATGTCAGAGTTCATCTTTGGTCTGTAATTAAAGAAGAAAAAAAATCTATGAACCACTAAGAAATCTTAGGAATTAAGAATACTCATACCAGATGCTTATTTTTCCTAAAGGAAGAAAAATATAAATAAAAGTAATAAAACAAGTTTCTTTTAGGTGTTTTAAGGGCTCAGGCCTATTTCTGAGGGATCAGAATTACCCAGGTGTAAAATCACACTTGGCCTCATAGGAGTGAGTCATGAAGATCTTAAATATCCAGAGGTTGGTCTGTGACACCATTACACACTGTATATGTGTGAGGAGATGGCAAGATATGCCAGTCTCATTTAGACTTCCACTATCTGGTGGAAGATACTGAACTGGCACCACTTCTATCTAAATCACCTAAGAGATAAAAAGGAAATGAAATTGTCCCATCTCAGGCAGAGCCAAAAATAAGTTTGTGACAATCAGTTTCATTACTGGCTCTAGTAACTCTTACAGCATAGAAAGTGATTATTAGCATAGATGATGTACCACTGAGGGGTTAGTGAGTTATTGGAAAATCATTTCTCAAAAAAGATACACAAAATTGCAAAGAACAAAAATTCCTACTTACAGACTGAGTCCCACCAGGCTGATAAACTACCAAAAATTTAACTAACATTCAGAATTTCTGCATCTTTGAGCAGTTACATGAACTGGTTCTTTCACACCACTGGGGTCAGAAGGTTAGTTTTATTACCTTTCTCCTATGGCATGTGCAAGGAAAGAGGTCATCCTCAGAATGTGGCTCTACCCTCTTCATACCCTCTCGAATTTGTGGCTTATTCACTTGTAAATTGGCATAGCCCTGTTCAACACAAAAGAATTCCTTAAGCAGCTCTTTAATTATACTCACTAAATGAGACACACTGAAACATACAAGTAAAGCATTCCTTTAATGCATAGGTACTTGTTACCTACACTGTCCTCTAAATCCATCTTAAATGCTCAATACAGAGTTTCTGATTGTGCTGTGAACATTGGCTACCATTTCCTAATAGACTCATTAGACAACTGTTTGTGTTTGTGTGTGCAATGTGTATATAGATGTGGGGAGGCCAAAGGGGGACATCACATGTCTTTCTTAGTCTCTCTCCACATTACTTTTAGAGGCAGAATTACTGAACCTGGAAGTCACTGATGACTAGACTGGCTAGCCATGAGCCCCAGAGATCCTCTTGTCTCTGCTTCCCAGTACTTGGATTACAGATAAGTTCTGCCATAAGTAGATCTTCATGGGAGTGCTGGGGGTCTTTACTCAGGCCCCTTATGTATGTGCAACACTTTATCCATTGAGTTATCATTCAGTCCTATCTTATTTTGTATTTTTTGAGACAGGATATTACTGTAATTGGCCTAGTGACATGTACACTGAGCCATCTCTCCAGCCTGAAATCCCAAATATATATGACTAAATAGTTCTTTGTAACTATCTTCTGCTTTAGATAAAATTAATGTTGCACAAAATCTTCCCTAGAAGGAGAACAGAGCCTCCTTCTTCCTTCCCCACTAAGACTGTGTGAGTCTGAGTCATCACCTTTCTTGATTATGCTCTTACTTTACAATGGGCACTGTGCTAGGCATGGATGCCACACATTGGCTAAATGAATGACACAACCCAATGGATCTTTAGGTGTTTAGGCCGTAGCTCCCTAATCAAGTTTATTTGCTTTGTGTAGTTCATTCTCTGTATCCCTTTACCACCTTTACGGAAGGTTATAAAATAGACCAATACAAACCAGAGACAGACCAACTTTGCTCTGCAGCAGAACCTAAGATATGGTGTTCGATATCTGTAACTCTGAGACAGGCATCTTAATTTAGCTCTGTTATTACTAACACATAACTTGTTTACTTCTGCATTTTTTTAAGATAAGCCTTTTTGATCAACAGATATGTTGGGCATAAAATTTGTAAATTCTTGGTCCATGAAAATAGTTTTCAAGAAAAGGTATGAGCTATATGGGGCCAAGAGGCTGATTATTCTTTGTACTTTGTTTAATTAAAATTTTTTCATAGTTTTACTGATTGACTATAGTACCTAGTATTGCCAAGCATTCCTCATGTGGTACTAAACAAGTCCAACCCTGCTTACCTGCTTACCTGTCAGAGCCTGGACTTGTTTGAGGGAAGACAGCCATAGATTCCTTGAACTCCCAACCTGTCAGGCCCTGGGTCCTTTAAACTTGCTTTCCATACATACAGCCCCATTCTGAAAGCTGAGGCCTAATGTTAAAGCTTTTCACTTGATGTTGTTAAATTCTTGGTATTCAACAATTTTTTTTCTTACAGTGCCCAAAACTGAACCCAATGCCTCATGCATATTAGACATTTGCTTTATAGTTAAGCTATACTTTAAGCTTTAAATACTTATTATTTGTGTCTACTTTTTACTAAAGTGGCATATTTCCCTATATTAATATAATTTAAAAAATTTTACATTAACTATCGTTTGACTATAACCTATCTAGTCACAAACAATATGAAAGATGTATGTGTGTCGGTATGTGTGAAAATACTAACCTCAAAAAGTTTGAAGTAATAACAGAATATATCATCACCCATTAGATTATTTCTTGCAAATTCTTGTCCCGCTTTTGCTATCTTCTTTGCCTATGGAAATTAAAGAATACACTTTAATGGAACTTACTCTTTCTCTTGCAGACATATGCAAACAGACCTTCAGACTACATATTGAGATGAGATAGAAAACATATCTTTGGGAGTAGCCTTATGTGGCACAAGGCACATTTCACAGAGTATGTTTGTTCAGCCCAGGGAGTTTTGCAAGATTTGAAAGTCCAAGATACCATGTGGAATGTCTTAGAGATAAGACAGACCTAGCCGAAGTAACAACAGCTTATCAAGTACACAAAGAATAAAGCCTTGCATACTCCCCCTTCAGTTTTTCAGCAGACACTTAGCTCCAGCTTACTATTATTAATAATTCCTCATTTCACTCTATAGTAGTTACTGACATCTACTGCCAGACAGGTACTGCTTCTGCTTCCAACCAACCTGACTGAAAAAGAAAATAAATCAAGGCTGGAATTCAGAAGAGTAGTCAGTCAGCTAATCTAAAGTATTGTGGTTATGTTTACCTTGAGGGGAATTGCATGCTACCCTTGGTCAGGCAGCATCCATGCACAGGTAAAAGCTATATCTGAACAATCTCAGTGTCAAGGCATGTTTCCAACACTACTGTGATGTAGTGGTACAAGTAGAAGCAACCCTTTTAGAGAATGACCTTACCTCTGCATCATGATCTTTTGCCCACTTAAGCTTTTCCAGCAGATCACTCAGGTTGCTTTTGACTGGAATGTAGTGTTTCCAAGGCTGCAGCTCATTGTAAAAGTGTTCATAGTAGATGGAGTCCTGTTTTAGAACCACACTGTCGCCTACCAATAGATAGGGCAAGCGGTATGCTGCCACAGTACCATCGATATTTATTTGATACTTGTGCTGCAAAGCAGGAAAATATAAGAGCCTTCACTAAATTCCCATTTCTATTCTTTTTTTCTCCTCCTTCTATGCACCATTTTTTCCATCCTCAGACTTTCCTTCTCCATTAACATTTAATATGTGTTCTTATTATATATTATGTTGACCTACAGCTAAATGGTCATTTGATATGACTCTAAATTTCTCAAACAGCTACACATCTAACACTGAAGCAGCTAGCAAATTAATAATATGGATGATCTAAGGCTATATCATAAGGAAAGGTAGAGCTGTGCCTTTGTAAATACTCTACTTTTTTATTTACTTATACATCTATATCAATACATTCTGTGCCATGTCAATAGTATTTTTAAAATAATAGCATATTTTAAAGGTATGTCTCAAGGTAATTAATAAGTTCTGGGTTAAGAACAACTATGAATAATACTATTCACAAAACTATGGAAATCAGTAGTCCTAGATGTGGAAAATCCAACAGGCAAAAATAAAACCAAATGATGAAATACTGTCCTTTGGACTGGAAGATGGTTCAGGCCATAAAGTGCTTAGCTTGCAAGCATAAGGAACGAGCATGCCCAGAACTTCTGTACAAAAGCTAGATATGATGACATGTGCTTGTAATTCTAGTGCTAGGGAGAGGAGGACAAGTGGGTCCCTGGAGCTTGCAGGCCAGTCAGTCTAGCTTACTTGACATGCTTCATGCCAAGTAAGAAACCTTGTATCAAAAATCAAGGTGTAAGGCTCCCAAGAAATGACACCCAAGATTCTATTCTTTTGGCCTTTGGGCACACAGGCATACATTTGCACCTATGAACACAGGAACACAGGTGAACAAACAAACAAATGATCTTGCTTCAACTGTAGGTAAGCAAGCAGAACCCCTGTGTGCTAGCCTGACTATCAACACCCCTCATAGGACCCTCTACCCTATAAGCCTCAACTCATTCCCCAAACCCACCCATCTCCCCAACCTCAACTGCTTCCTGAGACACAGCTTCTGAAGAGCCCCATCACAAAAGATGCCTTACCCTCTTTCTAGTTGGCCAGGCTAGCTAGGACAGCCCACAGTTCTAGCCAACAGTGCACAAACTGTGCCTCCCCAAACTCATCACAGCTCCAGTAGTAGGTAAACAAGCATAAAACCCTGGGTGCAAACCCAACTCTCAACACCCCTCATTGGACCCTCTACCCCATAAACCTCAATCTCCCTAGACCCACCCATCCCCCCAACCTCAGCTGCTTCTGGAGACACAGCCTTTAGAAAGACCCATCACAAGAGCTCCAGCTGCAGATTTCAAGTGCTCCCTGAGACACCGACTTTACTGGCTCCTATTTCTGCAAGAGCACCAATTGCACCAAGACCAACTAGTAGACAAAAACAGCTCCCTGAAACACAGAAAATGCTTGCACCAATCAGAGGAAAAGATAAGTACACATCAGAGCAAAAATACATTCATCAACATAAAGAACAATATGGCACCACTAGAACCTAGTGGTTCTACAACAGCAAAGCCTGTAATTCCAATATAGAAGAAGCAGAAGAAAACAACCTTAAAAATAACTTTATGGGGGCTGGA
Organism: Sigmodon hispidus; assembly: GCA_004025045.1. Taxonomy (NCBI): domain Eukaryota; kingdom Metazoa; phylum Chordata; class Mammalia; order Rodentia; family Cricetidae; genus Sigmodon; species Sigmodon hispidus. Next base: position 41,631 of record PVIH01006467.1, on the reverse strand, counting down.
AAGATGGCTCAGAGGTTAAGAACACTGACTGTTCTTCCAGAGGTCCTGAGTTCAATTCCCAGCAACCATATGGTGGCTCACAACTATCTATGATGACATCTGTTACCCTCTTCTGTATATTGTATACATAATAAATATTTTTTATAATAACTTTATAAGGATGATAGAAGCCTTTAAAGATAAATAAAAAATGAAAAAACTTTCTTAAGGAAATAGAGTAAAAGACAAACAAAAAAATTGGAAGAATTTATCTTAAAGAAAGTCTAGAGAATCAAGAAAAAGCAATCAAACAGGTGAAGGGAACAGTTCAATATTTAAAAACCAAAAAGAGATGCAATAAAGATACAATCTGAGGAAATGCTGAACTGGAAAGTCTCAGTAAATGAACAGGAACTATAGGTGCAAGCATAACAATGAAAGAGATAGAAGAGAAAATCTCTGGTGTGCAAGATACAACAGAAGAAATATATTCATCAGTCAAAGAAAACACTAAGGTTAAAAAAAAAAAACATAAAACTTCCAGCAAATCTGGGATATCATGAAAAGACCAAACCTAAGGATAATAGGAGGAAGAGGAGGAGAAGGAGGAGGAGAAAAGAAGAAGAGGAGGAGGAGGAGGAAGAAGATGACCACCACCCACCAATTCAAAGCCACAGAAAATATATTTAGCAAAATCATAGAAGAAAACTTTCCCAACCTAAAAAAGAAAATGCCTATGAAGATACAAGAAGCTTACAGAACACCAAATAGACTAGACCCCCTCAAAGTCTGCTCTCCACATAATAAAACACTAAATACAGAATAAAGAATATTAAAAGCTAAAAAGGAAAAAGGCCAAGTAACTTACAAAGGCAGACCCATCAGAATAACACCCAGCTTCTCAATGGAGACTATGAAGGCTAGAAGGTCATGGACAGATGTTATAAGGATACTAGGAGAACACAAATGCCAGCCCAGACTACTATACCCAACAAAACTATCAATCACCATAGATGGAGTAGACAAGACATCCCATTACAAAACCAGATTTAACCAATATCTATCCATAAATATAGCCCAATAGAAAGCACTCAAAGGTAAACTCAAACCTAAAGAAGCTAGATACACTCAGGAAGCCACAAGCAAAAGATAATCCCACAGAAGGAAACCCCAAAGAAGGAAAACACACCAAATTACCAGCAAAAGTAACAGGAATTAACAATCACTGGTATCCCATAATATCAATGGACTCAATTCACCTATAAAAAGATACAGACTAACACATGTGATATGAAAGCAGGATCCATCCTTCTGCTGCATACAAGAAATACATCTCAACTTCAAAGACAGACACTGGCTCAGAGTAAAGAGTTGGAAAAAGACTTTCCAATCAAATGGCTCTAAGAAACAAGCTGGTGTAGTTATCCTAATATTTAACAAAATAGACTTCAAACTAAAAACCAATAAAAAGAGCAAGAAGGATATTACTTATTAATCTCAGGAAAAATCCATCAGGATGAAGTCTCAATCCTGACCATCTATGGCCCCAATACAAGGGCACCCACATATGTTTAAAAAAAACTTACTAAAGCTTAAACTTCATATCAAAACCCACACACTAATAATGAAAGATTTCAATACCTCACTCTCACCAATGAATAGGTCTATCAGACACAAACTTAACAGAGAAATAAGGGAGCTAACAGATATTTTGACTCAAAAGTACTTAATAGATATATACAGAACATTCTACCCAAACACCAAAGAATATACCTTCTTCTTAGCATCCCATGGAACTTTCTCTTAAATTGACCACATACTCGGTTATATATCAAATATAAATAGATAGAAAAAAATGGGAATAACTCCTTGTATCCTATCAGATGATCATGAACTAAAGTTAGAGTTCAACAACAAAAACCACAGACAAAATAAAAACTCATGGAAATTGAACATCTTTCAGTTGAACCACCTCTGGGTCAAGGAAGAAGCGGAGAAAGAAACTGAAGACTGTTGTGTCCAGAGCTCCACCCACAGAGAGACCACCAAAATACTGGAAATGCAAACAGCAAGGTTTATTGGCAGCACAATCAAGCCAGGCAGGGAGCAAACTTCAAGCTTCTGTGACAACAGAGCAGGAAGTAGCTGGTGCCCTTAGCTACAAGGTTTTTTTGTTTTTTGTTTTTTTTGTTTGTTTGTTTGTTTTTTTTTAAATAGGAAAAAGCTACAACAAAGTTGGTTGCTTGGGGGTACAGTGCTGGAGTGCTACTGATTGGCTTGTGCTTAGGGTCTTTTTGCCCCAGAGTATCTTTGGACCCCACCTGGATGGACCCTACCAGGACCCTATCTGGGGTGGCTGGTTTTTCCCAGAACTAGTCAAGTGAGAATCTATTCCTTTCCCAGACCTGGGCTAATGCCTTGGCTGATCTCCCAGAGCTGGACAAGTATTCTCTCAGAACTGGGGAGGCCCCCTGCTAGGTCTATTCTTTTAGGACATGTTCTTTTCCCAGGACTGATCAGCCATGACTATTCTTCTCCTAGACCTAGACAGCACCCCCCTTGCCAGAAATGAGAAAGTAAACTTTATTGTACCTTTTTATAAAATAGCTACTAGAATGCAAAATGAGGTTTCTTAGCTAAGTTTTTTCTCTTCAAAGACTTTGTAGAATTCAATGAAAATGAATACACAACATATCCAAACTTATGGGATACAATGAAAGCAGTACTAAGAGGAAAGTTAATAGCGTTAGGTGCCCACATAAAAAATTTGGATAAATCTCACACAAGAGATTTAACCACACAGCTGAAAGTTCTAGAACAAATAGAAGCAAATTCACCCAGAAGAAGAAGACTGTAGGAAATAATCAAATTCAGGGCTGAAATCAACAAAATTGAAACAAAGAGAACAATACAAAGAATCAAATAAAGTTGGTTCTTTGAAACAATCAACAAGATAGACAAACCCTTATCCAAACTAACCAAAAGGCAGAGACAGAATATTCAAATTAACAAAATCAGAAATGAAAAGGGGGATATAATAATAGACACCGAGGACTCATTAGGACACACTTCAAAAACCCGTACTTCATAAAATTGGAAAACCTCAAAGAAATGGACAGCTTTCCAGACAGGTACCACTTACCAAAATTAAATCAAGACCAGATAAATGACCTAAATAGATCTATAACCCCTAAGAAAATAGAAGCTGTCATTGAAGTCTCCCAAGCAAAAAAAGCCCAGGGCCAGATGGTCTCAGTGCAGAATTCTACCAGAATTTCAAAGAAGAACAAATTGAGTATACCAATACTCAAATTGTTCCAACAACAGAAACAGAAGGAGCATTGCCAAACTCCTTTTATGAGGCTACAGTCACTCTGGTACCCAAACCACATAGAGATGCAACTAAAAAAGAGAATTACATATCAATTTCTCACATGAAAATTTGTGCAAAAATTCTGGCAAATTCAAGAATGTATCAAAAAAAATTCATCCACCATGATCATTTCATTTCAGAGATGGAGGGATGTTTTAACATACAAAAAACTGTTAATGTCATCCATCATATAAACAACCTGAAAGAAAAACAAAAAGCAAAACAAAACAAAAAACAAAAACATGATCATCTTAGTAGATGCTGAAAAGGCCTTTGAGAAAATCCAACATTTCTTTATGATAAAGGTCTTGGAGAGATCAGGGATATAGGAAAAATACCTAAACATAATAAAGGAATATACAGCAAGCAGACAGACAACATCAAACTAAATAGAAACTCAAAGCAATCTCACTAAAATCAGGAATAAGACAAGGCTGTCCACTCTCCCCATACCTATTCAATATAGTTCTCTAAGTTTTAGCAGAGCAATAAAACAACAAAAGGAGATCAAAGGGATACAAATAAAAAGTCAAACTATCACTATTTGCAGATGATATGATAATATGCATAAGTGACCTCCAAAATTCTACCAGGGAAATCATACAGATGATGAACACCTTCAGCAATGTAGCAGGATACAAGATTAACATACACACACAGAAAAAAAATCTCTCCTACACACAACTGATAAAAGAGATGAAAAAGAAATCAGGCAAGATCACTCTTTACAATAATAAAGAGTGAATAACATTAAATATCTCAGGATAACTCTAACCTAAGAAGTGAAACACCTGTAGGACAAGAACTTTAGGTCATTGAAGAAAAAAATTGAAAAAGATATATTAGAAAATGGAAATATCTCCCATGTTCTTGAATAGGTAGGATCAGCATAGTAAAAATGGCAATCACACAGAATTAATGCAATCCTTATCAAAATCCCAACACAATTCTTCACAGACCTTAAAAGAATAATACTCAAATTCATATGAAAACAAAACAAAACAAAACAAAACAAACAAACAGAAAAACCAAAGAGTGCCAAAAAAAAACCCAAAAAAACAAAAAAACAAACAAACCTGGTCAATAATAGAATTTTGGGAGGCATTACCATCCCTGACTTCAAAGTCTACTATAGAGCTCCAGTATTAATAACAGCTTGGTACTGTCATAAAACAGACTTGTGAATCAATGGAATCACACTGAAGACCTAACATTAATCCCAACACCTCATTTTTGACAAAGAGGCCAAAAACACACAATGGAAAAAAGATAGCATCTTCAAAAAATGGTGCTGGCATAATTGGATGGTGGGATGTACAAAAATGCAAATAGATCCATATCTATCACCCTGCAGAAAACTCAAGTTCATGTGGATCTATGACTTCATCATAAACCCAATTACAACTGAACCTGACAGAAAAGAAAGTGGAAAATAGCCTTGAATGCATTGGCACAAGAGATCACTTCCTAAATATAACAACAATAACACATACACTAAGAACAACAATTAATAAATGGGACCTCTTGAAACTGAGAAGCTTCTGTAAGGTAAAAGACACCATCAATAAGACAAAACAGCCTATAGAATGGAAAAAGATTTTCACCAACCCTATATCTGATGGAGGACTGATCTCTAAAATATATAGAAAACTCAAGAAACTAGAGGTAAAAAAAAAAAACAATCTTATTTTAAAAATGGGGTACAGAGCTAAATAGAGAATTCTAAATAGAAGAATTTCAAATGGCTGAAAGACAGTTAACAAACTCTTCAACATTTTTAGCCATCAGAGAAATGTACATCAAAAAACTCTGAGATACAGTCTTACACCTGTCAGAATGGTTAAGATAAAAAACACAGATGACAGCCTATGCTGGAGAGGATGTGGAGCAAGGAGAACACTCCTCTGCTGCTGGTGGGAATGTAAACTTGGACAACCAGTTTGGAAATCAGTATGGCAGTTCCTCAGAAAACTGGGAATCAATCTACCCAATGATCCAGCAATACCACTATTGAGCATATACCCAAAGGATACACATTCTTACACTAAGGACATTAGCTCAAATATATTCATAGCAGCATTATTTGTTATAGCCAGAACCTGGAAACAACCTAGATGCCCCTTAACTGAAGAATGGATTAAAAAATTGTGGTACATTTATATAATAGAGTACTACTCAGCAGAAAAAAAAAAGACACCCTGAAATTTGCAGTCAAATTAATGGATCTGGAGAGTATCATCCTGAGTGAGGCATCACAGACCCAGAATGATAGAGATGGTATGTACTTACTCCTAAGCGGATTTTAGATGTAAAGCAAAAGATAACGAGCCTACAATCCACAACCCCCATAACAAGAGGCACTTAAGAGACATATCCATGGATCACTCTAGGAAGGGGAAATAAAGAAGATCTCCTGAGTACATTGGGATTATATAGGGGAAGGGAGCAAGGGGAGGTTGGAAGAGAACATAAGAGAATGGAATGGCTGAGATGGAAGAGCAACAAAGAGGGAGCAGAAAGAAATAGATGTGGGGATAGAGGAAGCCTTTGTGAGGTTAAAGAGAAAGCTGATGATAGGGAAATACCCAAGAACTTACAAAAATTACCCTGGCTAAGACTCCAAGCAATAATGGAGAGGGTGCCTAAATAGGACTTCCCCTATAATCAAATAAATGACCACCCTAATTGCCATTATAAAACCTTCTTTCAGCAACTGATGGAAGCAAATGCAGAGATTCATATCTAAACACGGTTGGAGTTCCTGTTCTAGCTGAAGAGAGAGGGAGGAGAGAATATATGAGCAAATAAATGGTTTAGAATCATGATGAGCAGACCCACAGAGACAGCTGACCTGAGCTTTCAGAAGCTCATTGACTCTGAAATGACAGCTGAGGAACTTTTCATGGAATGGAACTAAACCCTCAAATGTGGATGATAGTCAAAAGGCCCGGGCAGTTTGTGGAGCCTCTTGCAGTCGGACCAGTTTATTCCTGGTGTATGAACTGGCTTCTCAGAGCCCATTCCCTACAGAGGAACACCTTACTCAGCCTTGATACTGGAGGAAGGGACTTGGTCCTACCCCAACTGAATTGACTCACCTCAGGAGTCCTTGCCCTCCCTGGGGAATGGGGATGGGGTGGGAGGAGGCTGGAGGTGACTGCGAGGAGGGGAGAGAGGGGAAGCAGTGGAGGGTATGGAAATTTTTTTAAATAAATAAGTGTTACGATATACATATGTGAAAAACACCAACATATGAATTAATGGCACCCCTCACTTCTACCTACTGACGCCATAGAACCCATCAAATGAATCAGCAATCCACAAAGAAGAGCTCACTAGTTTCTTGTTTTCTCCCACTTTTTTGTTGAACCAAAGAACTTGAAAAACCACTTGGGGGTCCTGAGTGTCAGAAACAGAACTGGGAAACATGAGGAATCTACAGCTAAGTTAGAGTCACCCACTATCCCTAAAATGTCCATAACATTTGGATGGGTTTCACTTTATTACCTATCTTATATCTTCCTTGTGATGCTGTAATTTGCAAAAGAATTATTTCTAAAGTGACTTGCACACAATAATAGAAAAGGATTTGATAGGGGCTTAGGGCCCATGGCCCAGGTTCCTGTGTAGATAGCCTTTGGTACTGGCCCTGACTTGCTTCCCCAGCAGCTTTGGCTCCCCCACTCCTCCTTGTGCATCCTCAGCTGTCACTGCAGACGCACTCCACTCTCCACCTTCCATTCTACTGCTGCACTGTCTCCAGGCCTGTTGCTATAGTGCCCACCTGAATGTCAATACACAGCAGCTGAAGCAAAAAAAAAAAAAAAAAAAAAGAATTTGACCAAACATGCTGCATTTATCTGAAGGTTTAGCTGGGAAAGAAAGATAGCTTTTTTTCAAGCTCTAAATTCCATTAATGCTTATTCAACAACAGTGGTGAATCCATAATTAGACTGCATTTCCATGCTTTAGTATTCATTGTGTTTTGTCACACCTTCCCATCCATCCTCTGTAACTTGTAGACTTTCGTTCCCTTCCTCAAAGTGTTATTTATGCATAAATTGGAAAGCAGAAAGGAATGGCCATAGATGATGTCATACCTTGAAAAAATCGAAAAATGAAATGTGTTTCACAATGGGCCCATATAGGCTCTCATCATGTTTAAAGAAGAAGAAATTGGTGAAAGCAGCATCGATGAGCTCTGGATGTTTTCTGCTAAGTTTTACCAGCTCTAGTCTCTCTTTGCGGCTGTCACGGCCCCTCCAGACAGCTGTGGAATTCTTCCTTTCCCAGGGAGGCCCTGTGTTAGCTTGTACCGACATCATATCCAGACTTACTCTAGAAGACAGGAAGCAGAACATGTCTTCTTCCCAAACCATCAATTAATAAAACCAGATAGAGAAGCACTCACCAAAGAGAGCAAACCAAGGCTCGGGGTCAACCCTGACCATCTCTCACCGGCCCATGGTTTCGAGAACAGAATCAGTCAGGTCATAGGTAGGCATCACAATATCCCTGGAATCTGTGGAGCCACACCAGGAAAAGATCGGCTGGATGTTTAAATTTGATTTCTTTTTTTCCAAAGGCCAGTCTCCCAAATTGACAAAAAATTCCACATCTGGCATCCTCACCTAGGGGTAGATGACAAGATCTTATATTTACAATCTTTGCATTGCCCATAACCATATACGTCTCAGTTAAAATTAGTAGCTGGAACTAGGAATGATGGTACTTATCTGTAATCCTAGCAGCTGTGAGCCTGAGGCAGGGTGACTATGAGTTGGTTTCCAATATGCTACATAGTGAATGTAATTATGGGCCAGCCTGGCAAGCCTGGGCAAGCCTGGGACAAGCCTGGATAAGACACTGCCTCAAAATATGGGGCAGGGGGAAGGATATGTGTGTAAATATAAGCAAATGATGTACATGTATGAAAATGTTACCATGAAACCCATCCTATCATTCAGTATATTAAGTTAACAAAATTAGTCATGGTTCAAATAAAAGGCCAATCTCTCTGACTTCAGGCAATGACAGTTACTTCAGGTTAAATGGCCAGAAACTGTTTACAATATGGTCATTTTGTGGATAAATATCTTCAGCTTGCTTTCTGTGGTGCTCAAGTTGGCCAGTAGACTTACTATAAAACTAAGAAGCTGGCAAAGTTAATTTCTATTGTTCTAATACTGCCAAGAGATCCCAATGAGATCAGAGAGAGAGGAATAAGAGAGAGGAGAGTAGAGAGAGGGAGGACAAAGCTGTGAACAAGGGAACACCAAGAATAGTGGATCACTAGAAGCTGGAAAAAGGCAGACTGTCAAAGTCTTGAGTATAACCCTGCAACACTTTGATTTCAGACTGGTAGCCTCAAGAACTAGCCTCTGCTATTTTAAGCTACTATATTAGCCCTTAATAACTAACATATGTACCAGGAAACAAACCCACCAAACTTTAGGATAACTATATAGAAGGTACCAGAATAGAACACATTTAATATTGATGTTAATGATGTTTTGAAAAATTAAATTGTGAAATATAGATTGACATTGTCTATCATAATGAAAAGAAGACATACTAACCTTCCTAGTCAATGACAGTAATATGGCATCCATAAAAATCCTAAAGCCAACATGCTCACCATGAGTCTTGATATAAACCTAAAAGAGAATTTGGCATTTACTATGTGAGTATAAAAGCCCTGGCAGATGTTGCCAAGAAAAGGCTTGTCAAAAGATGCACATAGGATGATGTTTAACAAGTAGCCACATGTAATCAAATGGTCAAAACACTACAGAGTCCAGGAAACAAGCAAACTCTGATCATATTTCACCTTATTGTCCTTTAAGGTATAGTGACAGAGGCTCTGCCTCTGTCCAAATCGTTTTGGGATTTCTGCTGCAATCTTTTCAGGATCAACAGTAGGGAAATGTGCCAGATCTTTCTGAATCTGAGTGATGGTTTTTGGACAGTTCATCTCCCGTAGCCAGGCTGTACTGTCTTCTATAGGGCAGTCACAGTTCTCATGGTAAACTGGTCCTAGTCACATATAAACAACACAGTTGTGAACATTTTACTTAGCAACTGAATCATTTCAAACACATGCTCCATGAACTTCTATCAGTCTTCTATTCTGTCAGCTAGTTACAACTCTTCTTCCTATATTTTTCTATTCTGGCTGCTTTGCACAGGTGGATAGTAATTCATGCTCTATGTAGATAAAATTCGTTACTCTTTATAATTCCTATACCTAAGAATAATCATTGAGCTTGAGAAATGACTTAGGAGTTTAAGAGTGCTTGCTGCTCTGTAGAGGACCTGAGGTAGATTCCTGGGACCCATAACCTCCTATAACTTCAGGCCTAGGGGATCCGATAACACTCAGTCCTCTGTGATACCTGCACATGTGTAAATATACCCTCATTATAGACACACATACATAGATAAATTTTTAAAGAATAACCAAATATTGGCAAGAGAATGAGGAATCTGTGTTCTGAAGACTAAAATTGAAATGAATTACTGTGTTCCAAAAGATTTATAAATCTTGTTGTAAATTATGCATTAATAACCTCTTTAATGGCAAAACACTCATGACTATAAATTATGTGTCTATGCACATGTGAATGTAGGTGTCTTTGAATAGACATTCTCTTTCCTGCAACTGGAATTCTAGGTGGCAAGAAGACACCTGACATGGGTGCTGGAATCCCAACTCTGGTCCACTGCAAGAGCAGCATGTAAATCTCACTTTGAGCCATCCCTCTAGCCTTTAAACTTGATTATTCTCATTGATTTGTATTCTAGTAATGTTTCTTGGTCTTTAGCAAATTATAATCAATGTCTCTCTTTTGCAGAGCCTTCTCCAAATTTAGTTTTCAATTAAAACAACAGTCAGTGAAAAAAGTTATTCTAAGTTTTTTGAAGGAATTCTTATTGTTGGAATGACATGTATTTTTGTATTTGAATCCTATCATAAAATCTTGTTTCAAAATACCTCTTAAAACATAAGGAGACTTGGCCACATGTTGACCATGGTGCTGAACCTCTATCTTCAGACTTCTGTAGCTTGCATACATTCTGTACCTAACTATGAAGGACCCATCTTTTCTATCTAAAACCTGGACGCCAACTCTAGTGAATTGCTCATCAGGTGCTGAGATTTTAACCTGGAACACATTTTCACCTGGAGAAGATGTGAACCTGTAGTAAGAGAGATGAGATATGAGGGTTATTTTAAAATCAAATGCACACTATTTATTCTTTTCAATCTATAAAGGTTGAGTCTTCCACCACATTTTTCTTCTAAAATATGCTGCTTGCATCTCTCTTAGGCTTTTAGTATAAGAACCAATATGATGGATCAAAATTAAAAAAGAAGATAATAATAACAAAAAATACTTCCACTAGACAGTTGCCAGGGGATATATTAAACTACCAATTTATTTAGCAAACAAAGAATAATATTCCTATCAGCCTGCTCAGCATATCTGGCAATTTGTCTTTTCTTAAATGATTACTTCAAAAATTACTTTATTTTGAAGAATTGCTCTTAATCACTCAAAAAAAATCAGTATTCTTGGGACTGGAGAGATAGGTTAGTAGCTAAGAGCACTTGGTGTCATTTATTTAAAAGACTTAGTTCAGGTCCCATAGACTCCAAGGCTTCCAACTACACAGCACCTGGACTCGTGTGAGTTTATACCCCCATCCACATTCACATAACTAAAATACTACTACTAATAAATATACTGGTACTCCAATTATGTTTAGTTATGGAAAAATCAGAATAATTGGCCTATCATATCAGCAGCCCCCAAATAGAATATTTCTGCATTTGGGATGTATTTAATTTTTAGTATTTAGTTTTCCCAGTTGTTCTATATTTCTTAAAACAGCACGTGGGAAAACACTTAAAAATATGGAAGATTTGTTTAGCCTTGATTACCATCTAAATAGCTATTGTCTAAACCAAAACAAACAACAACAAAACAGCGATCCCCAAAATTTCAGGCGTCATTTCTCCACTTACGGTTCTCCTGAGGTATCCACTGCCCGAATGTAGAAATAGCGTGCTGGAAGGACCACGTCTGCTTTTAGCCCAGGACCCCATATTTCGCTCTTTTCTAGGCTCAGCTTTCTCTCTCCGTTGGTCTGGGCAAGTGCTGGCACAGTCCCCAGAAAAAGGCAGGAAAGCAGCGAAATGCTGAACATTTACAAGACCGATTCTCGGAAGATCCACAGATAAATGCAAACTTGCTAAGTGGACGGAGCTAGCCTGGGTGGGGAGGGGAACGGTAGCCAGTCTTAGCCCCAGACAAAAAAGCACCAAAACCCTACAGTGTTGTTTGATGTGTGGGGTCGGAGTGCGGGTCTGCGCTGTCACAACCCGAGTGCTAGCATGTTCAGAAGGACACCACTCGTTCTGTCAAACCGGATAAGAACTGCTGGATTCTCTTTCTCTAGACAGTGACAAACTTGTGTTACTCCTGCCTCTAGAGCATCATTTTGGGGACGAATCCGTTGCAGGTTCCAGCCAAGGTGGGAGGCGAAGGATTGGCTTGCGCCGAGGCCCGGTTTAGTAAGGTCTTCTGCTAGTGGATGAATGGGTCAAAGTGGACACGCGTCCCGGGCCCTCGGCTCCCTGGGATATGTAGTCCACCATAGGAGTAGCGGAAATCCTGCCAGGGGGTCCATTACCCTATCCCTCTACTCCCCCCCCCCCCCCGTTTTAAAATTTTGGATCACCGCTTTCCGGGAACCCTTAAATACTACAGTTGGGCAACAGGGGACTGGCATGTCTGAAGTCACGGCTAAGATTTCCCCCAAAAAATTTTGTTCACCGTATCCACCGCAAATGCAAGTGGGAAGTATATATTAAAGGATGAAAGGAAGGCAGGTGTGGTCAATAATCTCCATCAACCTGGCTCCAAGGTCCTGTCGCTGTCCCTGTGCGCTGGAATGGGACGAAAGACTCCAGGCCTAGGGTAGCAGGCACGAGGACGCAGATCTGCTGCTGCCTTTCAGAACCAGAGTTTTGCAACCCAAGGAGAACAGAGGTATTCCCCAGTGGTGGGCCGGGCCCAGGAACTGGTCAGCTGTGCGCTCCGCCTCTCCGCAGTGCCGCCATTGCCTTGTTGCTCGCCCTCCCTGGAAGGATCTGGGTCGAACTGGGTCTATAAGGAGGGAGAGGTTCAAGGGATAGAAATCAACGGAACAGAGCTCGGCTTTGGGGTGCATCCGTGGGTACCGGTTTACCCTCTCCAGGAACGGGTTTCCAACGCTGCGCTAACGGGTCTCGGCCCCCGGCCTCTCCATGCAGGCTCGGTCCCTCACTCCACAGAGCAAAGGGCACGGAAAACTCAGACCCCCGGTGGCTCGGTGAGCTGAAGCCGTCCAGGTTGTGAGCCAAGGCGTGGGGATATTCCCCACACCCCCGCCGCCATTGTCATTATTGGAGATATCAGCTCGTCCACTGCGGCCTCACCTCCCAGCTCCTGGGTTGTCTCTATCGGCTTGCTACCCGCCCCTCCAGTCCCAGGCTGGTTGGAAGACGCAGCCCACGGGCCTGCACGCGCTCCCTCTCCTGGCGAACCTTGCCTTCTGGCTGGGAGTGAGGAAACAGGCCAGGAGAAGCCTGGGAGGCTTCAGCTACCTTCGACCTGGGGACTGGGGGGACACTGGGCTCTGAGTTGGCCACCGTGGGCGGTGAGTGGGGAACCTAGCACAGCTCTGCTGCTTCAGTTGCACTCCTGACGCCCCTGCGCTCCCGGGTTCGCTCCGCTGGCACCGCCGTCACCTTCAGGTTGCCTCGGAGCTTCAAAGAGGGGGGCGGTGGGAAGTCTCTAGCTTCACAGAGCCTCGGCTCCAAAGAGGGCACCGTGTGCTGCAGGAATTCCGTACTCCAGGTAGGCCGCCCAGAGCGGATCTGGTCTTATGGTCGAGGCTAGGGGACAGGAAATTGTGAGCAGGACACAGATGGAGAAGGCGGACCAGGCTGGTTTTTTAGTGTTTCCCAACAGTCCTTTCAGTTCTTCGTCTCAGTCGTTTTCTATGCAGAATATTGATTATACTATTCGCGACACGTGCAAAGCATTATTGAGATTTTATAAGATGTCAAGTTCTCTACTGAACGTGGTACTTAGGCATGTAGACACGAAAAGCACATAACTTGTAAAGGATATAAGTTAGGCGATGAATACTGGCTTTAAAATCGCTTTGACAGGACTGTTCATTTCAATGACTTTCACAAGTCATTTCTTTAGTGCTGTCTTTGGGGTTCATACTGTTTGGGAGATACTGTGAATAAATTGCAGAATTGAACTGTATTCCTGCAATCGTTTTCAATACCAAGTCTTAATATGTTACTCAAAATGAGGGGGGAATAATTACAATAATGCCTGGTGCAATGTAGGCTCCTAAAAGGCTTCTACAAAGGCTAGGCCCTGGGATACAATTGTCAGGACAAGCAGACTTTCATGAGGCAGCCATTTGTGTATACACACACACAGAGGAAGGTAAAATTATATTCTGGAAAAAAAATGTCCCCCTAGTTTGAACAGGAAAAAATGGCCTAATTAGAACATCAAAGAAAGCTTCACAAGAAAGTGACATTTGAGTATACCGTTGAAAGATGGGAGAGAATGAATTTGTCAGAGGATGGGATCTAAAAAGCAGCATTCAGAAAAACAAAAGTACACTAGAAGGATAGAGGAGGGTATGTGGGTTCAGGTGGTACTACGGAGATAGATTTCAGACCAATTAAGGAGTTAGCCTTTTGCCCCAACAACTGAGGGCTTTAGGCAGGGAAGTTCTAGAGCACATATGTGCAGCTGACTTTTCTGCCTATGTAGGGCTTAAGAGTAGAAAGGATGGCTCAAAGAGTGGATGGCATGGAGTTATAAGCATAGAGATGGAAGGGGATTCAGATCCCAAACAGCTGCAGGCTAAGTGGTGGGCAATCAATTCAGTCCTTCATACCTCTGCTTTCCCCAAGAGTACAGTTGCAGATTACTATAATATTTTGTGTCTGTAATGGTTTTGTTTCTAGTAATTTCACTGTTTTCATTTAAAAAAAGCAGGCTCTTAGTGAAGTTCTGAGGATGTCTTAGCAGACGCCCCTTTGAATTTAACTGCAGAAGGATGTAGATGTGGGTCAGTCATGGTGTGGAAGGAGGAAAAACACTAGCATGGGTACCTTCTGATACGTTACAATTTTTCTACAGTATGTTTTACTTGTTCATCAAACCTATAAATATACATATTTTCAGAGATATTCACATAAAGCAGTGGTTCAAATGAGAAAATACTGATATCTTCTATTTTCAGGGACAATCTATGTAAAATATATTTTCAGGTAGATGGTAGTTTTTTGTTTTAAAGATAAAATGAGACCAAAGAGACTGTTCTTGTTCAGTGACCATTGCTTAAAGCAAACAAACTGAAAACAGATGGTTCCATGTTTTATTAATCAAGTGCTATACTTTTAATCACCTTCATTTTCTAGCAAGTTCAGTTATATGTTTCATTCTTATGTGGAGCTGTTTCCCTTGCATATTTTATTTATTTAGCTTTGGTTATTTACAATAGGATATTGCCCAGTGTGAACTGCAGGCTGGCTTAGAACTAGCTATGCAGTTTAGTCTAGGCTGAGTCTCAAAGCAGCCTTTACCTCTTTTACTCCTGGGTTACAGAAGTGGCTTAACGGTGTTCAGTTTTGCTCACACTTCTTTTTTCTTTTTGTAGTTCCAAATGAGCATAAAATCACCAAACTGTGATACATATTGCTGATCCTATAGTCAAAATTTTATTCAAGTTGAAGGTGGTGATGGCAAGGTGAAGTGTCAGCTTGTGATCTGTGAAAGGCAGTGCCTGGAGAGCATGTGATGCACTGACTCCTCTGTAACCTTTGTCCACTGCTCCAGCTGACCATGTTGTCTGTTGTTCGTCCTCACCCAATCACAGACACACTTTTGCTCCTCCACTACACCCAGCTTTTAAAGGACAGGAGGATCACAGATGGAAATCCAATCGGCAGAGAAGACCAGTGTAGTCTGCAAACCTCATGCATTATCTTGCCCTGTGCATCTTCCTCCACTATCACCATCACACCACAGAATGAGGAAAAGGAGAAAGCTCAGACACTATCTTTAGACAAGCTAAGACTCCTTTACTAAAAAGTATTTTAAGCGAAACCATTGCAGATACCACTTTGGCAGTAATGTACCTCTATCCTGTGAGCCACTGTTAAGTGCAGATGAGGAAAAAGCCTCCCTGAAGTTATGAGGTGATGGTGTGTCTTACAGAAGGGGAAGCCTACTTGGCACAAATGGAGTCTCTTTCCTAAGATTGTATTTCCTTAAATTCTATTAATGGTATATGCAACCTTTACCCCTTTCATTCAGGAGACACTGGAGTGTCCTTTGTTCATCATCGTTTCTGTTTCTTAGAGACTCAGCATCCTTGTACCATTTCAATAACTGTATGATGGCTATTGAGCAAATCATAATCTGTAGTTATTTTAATTTCTAGTGTTTAAAGTAAGCAAATATGAAGATATATCAATACCAAAAAGTCAAAATGACCCCATGGGTGGATTTATTCTTTCATGCACTGCTTGGTCACTGGAGTCTGGGAAGGCTTATCTTGTTCTACTTGGTACCTGCCTTTGATTTCCTGTGATGCTATGCCTCACTAGGTACCTGTTCTTTTGTAAGGTTGTAACTTCTTTGAATGTCCTTAATGGCTATTTTAAGTTTACTATTTTCTTTCTTGAAGGAACCAGACTAGACCTGAAGCCCAGTTTTCTCTGGGAATGATCAGAAGTTAGTGACAGTAACTTTAAATTGTAAATTTTATTTGCTGAATATAACTATTACCATTATGTATGTTTTAACTCTATATACATTTTTTTTAAAAAAAAAATCACCTGATCAGTGTACCACTTTATGCAGTATTATTTAGACTTAATTCACATGTCATACAATTCACTCATTACAACATACATTTCAGTGGCATTTTAGAATATTCCTCAAGTTGAAACTTTGCTATGTTTCTGGGTTAGTTGTGGAATATTTTCATTATATCAAAGAAAAGGCTCATCATGCTGAACCCTCAATTCCCAAGGCAACTGCTAAGGTATACTCTGCTTTATAGACCTGCTTCTCCAGTGGTTCTCGGTAAATTGAAGTCTTAAAAGATCAGCTCCTTTGTGTCTGACTGGTTTTTTTTCATTAGCTTAAAATTTCCAAAGCCCATTCATCTTTTATGAGAATCAGTATTTCTTCTTATTGCAAAGTAGAGTTTTTACAAGATGGGTGTGTCACCTTTATCCATCAGTTAGTTATGAGGCTTTGGGTTGTTTTCACTTTTTGCCATTATTCAGGGGACATGTTTAATGTTTACTATTTGTATCTAGAAGGAAATTTTCACACTACATACTAAGCATTTAAATATATAAATAACTGTTCAGTGAGCCTACCAGAGCATTTTATATCTCTATATGAAGGATCTGATTTTCCACACACTTCCTAACTTTCACCATTACCTCTGTCTTTTTATTATAGCCATTTTGGTGAATCTAAGTTGGTAAATCACTGTGGTTTTGATTTGTGCTTCCATAGCAACTACTGATAATGAGCTTCTTTTTATGAATTCATTGTTCATTTCTGTTAGGTCTTTACAGAACTGACTTTTCCCTTTTTAACTGGGTTATTTGTATTTTATTCTCATATTTTGTTTTAAGCTCATTGTTTTTCTTTTAAATGTGTGTGTATGTGTGTGTGCAGGTGCACATGCATGTGTATACATATGTGTGGAATTCAGAGGCAAACATTGGGTGTGTTTCACATTAATCAATTTCATTTTTTGAAACAATATCCTTCACTGTACCAGAACCTCACTGATTTGGCTAGACTGTTGGGCAGCAAGCCTTGGGGTTCCTCCTGCCTCTTCTTATCCAGAGCTCACATTATGCTACACCCAGCTTTTAATTTATTTTTTTAATGTGGGTGATGGCGATCCAACTCAGGTCCTCATATTTGCATGGAAACACTTAACCAACTAAGTTGTCTTCCCTATCGTCTAAGCTAACTATTCATATAAAATAGATGATTACTCATCATGGCTCAATATATATGGTCATAAAATCAATATGCATTGAGTGCAAGTATATGATACATATGCATTGTAAAGTTTATTGCCATTCATTATGCCTGCTGGATAGTCAATCAGTTTTTTTCTCCGTCTTTTCTTAGGATCCCATTTGTCAAGTCTCAAGCTTTTATAAAATGCTGTGAAAATTTGCCAAGGTTGTTTTTCAAAAGAGAGGATTGCAACTTCTTCCTAGAAACAGAGACATCTGCAGTTGCTTTCGATGCCTAACATTGCAGAAGCTGGAAGATCCACTAATTCTGGACATGGTGAGCACAAATCCGAGAACAAGTTTCCAGAAGAAGATCTACAAGGTGCTGTACAATCTCTTTGCACAAGTGCCTCAGGAGTACCTGTGGGTCCCAGAGGAGATGGTCATTATCCTTCGAGTTGTCCAGTGACTCATACTCGGGAGAAAATTTATGCCATATGTTCAGATTATGCCTTCCTTAACCAGGCAACCTCAATCTACAAAACTTCCAACCCAGTACGCTCTTCTTGTCTCCCTAATAATGCCTTGCTTTCTGCTGAAAATAGTTCAAGATACATTGGTATCCCAACTAGTGCATCAGAAATAATCTATAATGAAGAAACAAGTTTGGAAAACTTATCCACGAGCCTGGGCAAGCTACCTCTTGCATGGGAAATTGATAAATCTGAGTTTGATGGGGTGACCACAAATTTGAAACACAAATCAGGTAAGAAGAAACTATAAAGTTTACAAGTGAAAACAGCCAGAAAACAATGTCAACTATTGCTAAATCTTGGGATGAAATATTTTGTGTTGCTGAACAAGGAGCATTACTACTATCATGTCTGTCACTACAATCAGTTATTACAGTTTTTGTTTGTTTTTAGTAACCACGGGCATAGTTAGTCCCTGAATGTGTTGGCTGTGGAAACTTCCAACATTATGTGTGTGTTTTTGGAGCTTTGAAAATAAATATTAAAGATAAGTACACACAGTAGCTTAGAAAAGGGTAATAACAGGGCTAGATTAATACTGTTATTTTGTAGTTTTTCAGGGACATGAACATATTCCTATTATAGGAGATGTTAACACAAAGTCTTCATTTTTTTGTGGCTACCATATTTTAAAGTTCATTTTATTTCTCATATGTCTGTATGTATGTTTGTAAGGATTTGTTCACATTTCTTTTCATTTGCTACTTGTTCTAAATGTTAAAAAGAGGATTCTGTTTGACATCTCCTTTCTTCCTTTTCAGTGATAGCTCTAAAACTTCTAGATGGCAAGGAAGTTCCTTCTTCAGTCAGATCTGGCATTGATGTATTTTTGTAAAGCCAAACTTAAATACTTGTCTTAAACTGGTTGATAATATGAGCAGGGTCATAAAGATTCAAATTACTTTTAAATTTTAGATAACAATCAACCTATAAATATAGAATTCTTTGTAATACCAAAATTTTAGTAGGATTACATAAAGATTAAATATATAATCAAACATTCTGTATCTAAAATTTACTGTCTATTTATATATTAGGGTGACTGGCAAACTATGCCAAAATAGTAGAACAGTTCTTCAGATTTCTTGCTTTACTAAAAGGTATGCCAGAGACTCTAGGCTGAAGATAGATATCTCGATATTACAAAAGAACTTTAGATGACTGTCCAGGTAGCCAGATGTTTCTGTCATTTCTAGAATTTTAAGAATTGCTTACAATGTACTGCCTGTTTACGCAGATAATATTATATCCTTTTGTGGTCTTTAATTGAGTTAGAGACTAGATAGTTATATAATTATAATTTTCCTTAGTTATGATAAGAAGTAAATTAGATAAAAAAACTTTAGCCTCATAAAAATGAGATAGACGATAGAATATTTTCTTTAATTTTTGCTAAATATAAATAGACTAGATATTATAACTATAATTCTTCCTTGATAACTGTTTTGTTATATCTAATTTTACTATGTTAAAATTAAAACCTTCCTTTTTGATAGACAGAAAAGGGGAAGTGATGTGAAATGGCTTTCTCTACACTGTGAATATACTTTATTACCATTTGTTAATAACAAAGCTGTTTTGGCCTATGGCAAGCCAGCTTAGAGGCAGATGGGAAATCTAAGCATAGGTAAAGGGGGGCAGAGTCAAGGAAAAGCTGCAGGCTGCTGCACAGAAATCAAGATGTAATGGAACACAGGTAAAGCCACAGAGCCATGTGGCTATACATACATTAATAAAAATGAGTTAAGTTGTAAGAGTTAGTTAATAATGTGCCTGAGTCATAGGCCAAACACTTTATAACTAAGGTAAGCCTTTGTGTAATTATTTGAAACTAAGCAACTGCAGGATTGTGGGTCTAGACCTCAGGGTTAGGCTGGATGGATCAGGAAACTTCAGGCTACATACTTGTCTTAAACTGGTTGATAATATGAACAGGGCCTTAAAGCATTCAAATTGCCTTTAAATTTTAGATGATAGTGAACCTATAAATATAGAATTATTTGTCATACCAAAATTGTATCAGGATTACATAATTATGTTTTATATCTAAGATTTAATATATTTATATATTATATGTACTATTATGTAGTGATATATTATATGTAATATAGACAGGGATAAGTTTATATGTAGTGATATATATTTCATAAAATTAATCTGGAATATCAGGGTCAAGTACAGCCAAGCTAGCCAATGGTGATGCATGCTGTTAATATCCCACAGCATTTATATATAGGTATGTGTATGTATATATACATATATGTGAAATATATATTCACTACTATGATAGAAATATGAACAGACATTCTAAATCT
The DNA here is from genome assembly GCA_004025045.1 of Sigmodon hispidus. Lineage (NCBI taxonomy): Eukaryota > Metazoa > Chordata > Mammalia > Rodentia > Cricetidae > Sigmodon > Sigmodon hispidus. Next base: position 21,351 of record PVIH01006467.1, on the reverse strand, counting down.
CTGGGAATAAAAGCAAACATCATCTTTTAGTGTCTGCTTTAAATAATGGACAATGGCAAAATTTGAAACCCAGAAAATCCTCTATCTACATAGAATAGTCTGGGAACTCACAATGTAGGAAGATAGTGTCACTCAGGGTGCAGTGTACAGTCCTTATCCATGCACTGGAGCATTCTTAAGATACTAATGCTTTTTAATTTTCCTTGAGTTAACAGTAATACAGGGATTACATGAAGTGCTGCTGCTCTAATTGTATAGGTCAAGAAATTGAGGCTTACATGGGATAAATCTCCTGCCCAGAGTTGCATAGCCAGATAGAACTAGTATTTTTATTTTGCTTCTAGACACTGATGGTTTTATAAAACCTCTACTTATGTTTGTGCATTTTGAAATCACTTGTTCCACAGATGTCTCTATAAATCTGTAATTATCAGGAGACTAACATGCTTTGTTAGTGCCAGTGTTTATGTGCTATATGTTTTTAAAAAATAATTTGCTTCAAGGTTCATAATTAGTGCTATGAAGTTCCCATAAAGCAAGCTGACAAGAACTTTCTCTTGTTTTCTGTAAGTTTATAATAGGATACAAAGATTTTTTTAACTATAATTATGGAATTGCCTTACTGATAACTTTGTCGTCCCATGGGAGCCTGAAGGTGTATTTTTCCTCTAGTATCTGTAGAGTCTTTAGTGATGACTCATTCTTCACTTCTGGTCCCTTTTGCCCAACCTGACCCCCTAGGTGATATCAGCAACACGTACAATTGCTGTTCACTTGACTGGGGACTGAGTATTAGTTGACTTGGTGTGTGTTGAAACTAACAAAATAAAGCATTGCTTCCTTCCTGGCCTTTCCTTAAAATATGCCACCCTTTCAGAAGTCTCCAGAGTTCTACAATAGCATCTGTCTTTGCAGTTGTTGCGTAGGTAGAAGACAACTTCTTGGTACTTTTTACTCTCCACTGCTGAGTTTGTAAAAGTGTGATTTGAAGCTATGCTACTAGGAAAAATCACATGTATGATCTTTATGCTTTAGCCAGGCCTGGTGGCCCTTGTCTAATTCTAACATTCTGGAGGCTGAAGCAGGATCATGAGTTTAAAGATAGCTTGGGATACACGATGAGTTCCAACCTAACATAGGACACATGGCAAGACCTTGCATTGATGGAAAAATATTCCTTTTACTAATATGCTGTGTGTTTCAGGATTTATCTGTGTGCCCCAGATTTCTTTTAATTGATGTTTGTGTGGTACATTCTTTTCATTCTTTACTTTTAGATCTAGAAATTACATTGCTTTATAGCTGCTGTTTTTTACATGCAGAGCCATTGTATCTACTATTCCTAGAGCATTTTACCTATGCCATCTAGATAGTTATATTACATACTTCAAAATCTTTGCAGATTTTAAAATCTGGGTTAGGTCAGAGTTGGCCTTATCTTTTCCTTAAGGGCGATTCATTTCTTAGTTTTCTCACATACTATATTATTTTGGATTGTGTCCTGGATGACCTGTTGTATCAACTCTGGTATATCACCCAGCAAGTAAGCAAGCAATCTAGCAATCTCTCTCTCTCTCTCTCTCTCTCTCTCTCTCTCTCTCTCTCTCTCTCTCTCTCTCTCTCTGTGTGTGTGTGTGTGTGAGTGAGTGTGTGTATGTGTCTATCTTTCTGTCTCTCTCTGCTTGAACTGAAACTTCAAGCTCTGTCTTTCAAAGACAGTTCTGTTCTTGGGTTGGACCATTAGCCCCATCTGTCTTGCTTGGGGTCTACTCTATGTGTGTGTGGTCCAGGTCTTAGAACAATATTTCAGCCACATTTATATACAAAATTTGGGCCTCTCTTTCTTTTGATCTTTTCTATTCTCAAGTTCCTTTCTACTTCATCTGGATGTGATTTCCCAGAACTTTGTCTTTTGCTTCTGTAAGGAAAAACAATAGTGGATCTTTTTTCCTTTGCTCTCCCCTCCCTTCTCCATCTTTTTGGAGACAGTGATCTGGCTCTGTACTCCAGTCTGACCTATAATTCCTTTTATTTAAGTTTATTTATTTTAATTTTACATGATGATTATGGGCATTTTGCCTACATGATGTCTGTGCCCTATGCATGGGCCTGATACTCTCAGAGGCCAGAAGAGCATGGTGGATCCTGGAACTGTAGTTATAGTTGGTTATTAGCCACCACACTAGACTGAACCCAGGTCTGCTGCAAGAGCAGCCATAACTTTTAACTGCTGAACCAGCTCTCCAGCCTCCTAGCCAGTAATTCTTAATCTTCCTGCTGCAGTATTTTTGAATACTGAGACTACAGGTGGGTGCCGTTACACAATGCTCTGGATTTTCATTTATTTTCTTTCCTCATACTTTCTCTGAATACCAGGTAGCTAATGTAGTGGGAGAGGGCTATGTGCGTGTTTTGTGGATGGGCTGGGAAGAAAGGATAGGGTAATAGTACAGAGTAGTGGACAAAGGTCATTTTGTTTGTTATGCTCTAGCTTCTACTTTGTCATTGCTTTCTTCCTGCAAGTTCTGTGAACCATTGGCTGTAGCACCAATATGGAGATCTCTTCCTTCCACTTTGTGTACTCATTTACCCGAGGGAGAATCACAGCAACACACATGCCAGAAGCAGCACAGGGACAGACTCACAGAATTCAGTGACCAAAGAATGGCAGAGCAGTCTTGGCTCACAGAGATCTTAGATGTGGTGTTTCATTAGTGTCACAACTTTGAGTGCCTGGTGAAATTACCAAGGGAATTAAGTCATCAAAAGGCAGAGGAGGGAGTCCCATGGAGAGTCACTTTTCTGTCTTCTTTCTGAGATTCATTTTAACCAATGAGAGAATCTGGTCCAGTGACATGTCATTCATGTTTGCAAGTGGTTGTTAAGCTCTGAAACACTTTGTATATTATCTGTCTGTGAAGACACAGAATACATAGACAGGAGGAGAAATTATGTCTTGATTGCATAGTGTTCATTGTATAATGCTTTACAGATGTCCCTTGTGTGGCATAATTTCCTAAGTCCTATATGATTATATATAGGGGCTATATGGTTATTGTGTATGGTACTGATAAAGATCTCCTGCCATGAGTCTGTAAGCATGTATTATGTCTACATAATATGTTTGATAATACAAAATAATATTAGCCTCAATTAATTTTCATATGAAATTTGATTACTTTATTGAAAATAGGTGATGTCAGGAACATATTAATGTAGCTGAGTATAGCTGAAAGGAATGTTAACATTTTAACAAAATGCACCTTGGGTATTATTAATATTTTAATATGTATACTATTTTAAGTGGATAAACTATCAACATGGTACAGAAATAAACAAATGTATCAAAATTAACAAGTTAAACTCTCTCTCTCACTTTTGCCTTTTGTTCATTTTTATCTTCTGGTGTGGTGGTTTACTTCATCTGAGCATTTTCCTTTTTTATCCCTTTGTACTGTAGTCAATGAGAAGAAACAATTTTCCAAGAAAAAAACTTCAGATAAAAAAGGGCGACATCAGAGGGAGTATCCCCAGCATTCTCTTGAAGATGTTAAACAGCGAAAAGGGCGACATCAGAGGGAGTATCCCCAGCATTCTCTTGAAGATGTTAAACAGCGAAAAGTGTTAGACCTCAGACGATGGTATGTGGCCATGTCAGTTTTTACTTTCTACTCTTAAAAATATATAATTTGACATTAATTTTGCTGGGTATAAGTTAATAAATTGTATTTATTATGAACACCCTTAGTTCTAAGATTATGTCTAAATACTTTAGGTATATCTCAGATTTTGAAAATAGAGTAATTGAGCTGGGTCAGTATTTCCTAGATTCAGCTGGCCATCAGTCTCATTTTATGAATCCTCCTACTTTGGATTATACTTAAATTTTGATGTGGTTGTTTGCCTGGTTTTCTTTTTGGAAGAATTTTCAAGGAAGTGACTGATACCATATTTTATATCCTATTATTTAAATATGAATTTCTAAAAATGGCTTTTTAGCTTAGTTACTGACATACCTAATAAAATTAGAAATATTTCTTTTATGTTTAACTTCCAAACTGAAATTAACATTTTCTAGAGTATTCTAAAAGTTAACCATATATATGCTTGCTTATCATGGCTCATTAGCCTCAATTTAGAATGTCTACCTTTCTCTTTTTGTCTCTGTTTCTTTATGGGGGATTTTGTGTTTTCCTCTTAAATCCTGTGACAGTTCTGCTTTAGGGCTCCCTGGCCAGGGCATCATGTGGATGTAGTGGGTAATAAAGGAATGTTCTCTGGTCTAAGTAGAAGAATCTCTGAACCCCTTGACATAATGGGATAGTGATTTGCTTTCTTTCCTTAGTATTTCAGAAGTTGCAAATGATCCTGTCTCCACTCAACTGGGCATTCACATAGAAATTAGAGTAGTTGGTATCAGAATTTATATACCAATAATTCCTTTTTTGGTTTGAATAAAATGTGTTTTAGTAGGTTGCTAGACATAATGTAGATCTTCTTGGTAAAATAGATGATTTTTACGGTCATGTATTCTTTGCATTTAATAAGTAGGAAATACTTTAAATGAATAATGATTTTACACTGAGAGATGGCTCAGTGGTTAAGAGCACTGACTGTTCTTCCAGAGGACCTGAGTTCGATTCCCAGCATCCACATGGCAGCTAACAACTGTCTGTAATTCCAAGATCTGATACCCCTTACACAGTTATACATGCAGGCAAAACACCAATTCATATAAAATAAAAGATAAAAAAAATGATTTTACACTGCATTAAAGTTTGCCTTATGGTCAGATTTTATCACCCACAAGATGTATACTTCTGTTCTGCATGTTTTGTGTTCATTCAAGTGAAAAAGCTGTTTGATTTCTCAGGTACTGCATAAGCCGGCCACAATACAAGACTTCATGTGGAATCTCCTCACTAATTTCTTGTTGGAATTTCTTATACAGCACAATGGGAACTGGGAAGTAAGTATGCCAGGTTATCGCCACCATAAAACTCCATCTTTGAAAGTAGTTTGAAGGAGAATGAGTGTAGTGGCACATGCCTTTAATCCCAGCACTGGGGGGAGGCAGAGTCAGGCAGATCTCTGTGATTTGAGGTGACGCTGGTCTACTTATGAGTTCCAGGAAGACCAGGGTTACATAGAAAGACCCTGTCTCAAGAAGCAAAAATAAATAAATAAAAATACAAAAGTTATTTGAAGGTATCTTTTTATATATAATGGATGACAGAGTTGATTTTTCACTAATAGAGTAAAATGTGCATAATTCTATAAGCCATTCAGCTTAAAATATTTTCAATAAAATAAAAATGAAAAATATTGCTAAAACTGTTTGCAACCTAAACCTATTTGCAACCTAAACCTATATATTAACATTGAGGCAGATTGTATTTGCTTATGACTGGAACTGTGAAATAGAAAGCAAATATTTCTTTTGTAGTCTCCCACCTATTACCCAAGAAGATGCATTACATATTTTGGGCTTCCAACCCCCGTTTGAAGATATTAGGTTTGGCCCTTTCACTGGAAATACAACACTCATGAGGTACGTAGCTGCCCCTTAGGGACAACACTTTATTTCTAATTCTATGAAGTGATAATGCTCTAGTGTATATGGACAGTAAAAGATAAGTTGTAGTGTTGGGTCCTAGATTCCTTTAGATATGCCATGTGTGGGCTGTGCTTGGGATTCTGTCAATTAGAACCGTGGTATTTCCTTGTTATGAAACTATTGTTATGAGTAAATCTTCTTATTTTCAGGTGGTTTAGACAAATTAATGACCACTTCCATGTAAAAGGATGTTCTTATGTTCTATATAAGCCCCATGGGAAGAACAAAACAGCTGGAGAAACTGGTAGGTGAAAATACACACACACACACACACACACACACACACACACACACACACACCAGTCCAAGTTTTCAGGTTGAGTACATCTGAGAAATTGGCTACATTGTTTTCTAGGACATCAAGTAAACTTTCAACAGTCTGGTGTTTTTATACCTCTTTATATAAGAGGAGAATCATGATATTAATATGTAGGGCACTTTAAAACTTTAAGGCATGTTATAAATGCTGCTCTTGACACCTTATTTGTATTGCTTAGGACATTGTTCTGCATGTGTGTGCTTAATGGGAAACTTCGAGGATAAAGCAGACAGCTGTAAGGTACTATTAAAAAAGAAACTTTTCTGACCCTTTTGAAATGGGACTCAAGATTGTTGCAATGGGGTATTGTGATAGGGATTAGAGATTAGCCTCAATTTCAAAGGTGAAATAACACTCTACAAATAAAAGACTGGGAATATGTTAAAAGAAGTTTAAACTGAAGTAAAAGAAATCAGAACGACCTAGTGCCAGGCATCCTAACATATCTTAGTCCATCAGGAAACCTGACAAGAGCATTCATATCCATCCAGTCACTGTATAAATAAGTCATGAAGAACTGGATGAATTAGACCATTAGGGGAGGTGGGAAGAAATCCACTACCCACTACCTGGCAAGTTGCAGTCATTTTTTAACTTGTGCTCAGTTGAGACCTGAGGACCTTTTGGGAGAGCTTTAAGGGGTGGGAAAGAGTTCAGCAGAACTCCTCATGCTCTGTTTTGGTCATGGCAGCTCTGCCTTAAGAATAAGTTCTATAATCTTGAAATCATCCAAAGAATGTTATGTACCCTGGAGAAAGAAGAAAAACATCCATTATTAGAAATAATGTCTATAGATGCCATATATCATATTTAATAACCCTAGAAGCATTATTCCATAAAAGAAAAGTCACATCATGGCTTCTGGAAAGTTAAGACGTGGTAAAAGAATGTTTGCAGGAGACAAAATGATGTGAGTGCGGAGGAGACCAAACTTTATCGATCTCCCATGAAATTCTGAATATAATCTAGAGCACTAAAGTAGTTACAATATTAATGAAGTTTGTATTACTTTTATAATGAAAGTTTATTATATAAATTCTACTTGGTCTTATAATAAAAACCTGGAGCCAGATATTGGGGAAAAGGTGAAAGATTGGTGAGACAGAGGAACAAGCCACAGCCACTTCTTACCGAGCCACTCCCCAGGAATTCTCAAACTCAATGCCTCTGAGTCCTCAGCTGAAAGGGCAGGGAGTCCCAGGCCAAGAAGTGAACTCCTCTTTCTCTGCCCAGCTATTTTATTTCCTCTTCAACTTTTCTAGTGCTAGTATTAAAGGTGTGTGTCACCAACACCTGGCTCTGTTTGGCCTTGAATTTAACAGACCCATAGCTTGAATTTAACAGAGATCCAAAGTATCTCTGCCTCCTGAGTGCTGGGATTAAAGGTGTAGATCAACATTCTGACTTTCATGGCTAACTTGTGAGTGGCTCTATCCTCTGATATTTCAGGAAAACTTTATTTGATATACAGTATATCACCGCATATCCCCTTTTGTGTCAAAAATAAATAAAAGGTTATAAGTGATATAAGAAAAACTACATACAAGCAGACTTATCTGTGAAGTAGGATATTCTTAAAGACCTTCCAACCTTCTCCTAGCAAGGTTCAGCAGTCCTTTCTTCTGTGTCCTGCTTATCCATATTGGACATCACACTGTCAGTAGTCAAGGCAAGAACACTTTCTTGCCAGTGTCTAACTTTTGCCACAAAGAAAGCAAACTCCATACAGAGTATCTTTGATGCCCATCATCTTCTCTGAAGTACACTGGTGCTGCCAGGAGCAGACATGTCTTATTGTCATAAAAATAAAAAGAACCTGTTATTAAAACATCTTAAATGCCATATTCTGTAGATCTCTGGAGTGTTTAAAAATGACATGTTAATTAAAAAATATATCTGTTTGTCCTTAAAATAAGTTTGATTGTAATGACTAATTACTAACTTGCATTTCTTTATATCCAAATTAGTTTGTAATAATAACTAACTTTCAAGAACTAGGAATTTCTATTACATTGTTAAATGAGCTGTATAGGTACAATAACTTGAACAAGAGTAGAAATATATGTATAGTAACAAAATTAATCTCTATTTTGTATCAATATACACAATTTGTATACAATATACAAAAATCCAATCTAATGTAAATTAACTTTATAAAACAGGTTGGAGAGATGGCTCAGCAGCTAAGAGCATTGGCTGCTCTTCCAGAGGTCCTGAGTTCAGTTCCCAGCAACCACATAGTAGCTCACAGTCTTCTTTAATGGGATCTGATGCCCTCTTCTGGCATGCAGGCATACATGCAGATAGAGCACCATATACATAAAATACATAAATCGTAAAAAAAAAAAAAATTAAAAAGCAAAAGTAGTTGCTTTTTAAAAGTAGATTCAATAATCTACTATTTTATCCCATCATATCCACATTACCCTTTTTCTTTTCAGAGGAGATACAACAATGTATCCTTTTATCCTATTGTATCTGTTGTTGGTTTCGCCTATGAGAAGAGACACACTTACTCACGTACTACCAAGGCCACAGGAGGGTTTATTTAAGAGAGTTCCCAGGTGGGTACAGAAACAGAAGCAAGACAGAAGGAGAGGAGAAGAGAGTGATGAAAACGAGTCGTCTCTTTTTAAGAGAAGGGGTGTGCATGGGTTTATGCAGCCACGCCCAGGTGCATCGCACCAGAGCCATGTTGGCTCAACCACATGGAGTGCCAGGAATACTTACTTACATCTGTATCTCTTCTGTTCTTTTTTTTTTTCAAACAGAAACCCTGAATCTAATCTCCCTTGTTAATCTTTTTTTTAATCATTACCAATAACAATTAGTAACCAATCACACTAAATAACAATTATTCATAACCCATAGAAAGGCCAAAACCACCCACTCACTTCTTGGGAATGTAGACAGCGTCCTTTTAAATTTACTTTCTGCTGTCTGAGGGTGATGGGATCAAGAAAAATTTGGGTTGATTTTCAAGACCTAGGAGATGTAGCTGTATCATTTGTTGTCCAGTCTCTGCATAATGGGAAAATGCAGGGCTTGTCTCAAGTACTGGCTAAAATAGTTTGTGAGGTTGGATCATCTCAGCTAGCCACCTCAAAACTGTCCTCAGCAGTTTGTAGTCCAAAGCCAATCTTTAGGTTGTGTTGTCACAGTTGATGTGAAATCATCATTGTGGAGCCCCCACCTTCCTTTTAGAGACTTCAAAGGTCACAGTTAGGCATAGTCATGGTTCACTCAGAAAATTGATAGGGACTCAAACCCAAAACAATGTACAAAAAGTTAGATTAAAGCCTTTTTTCTATAATTTAGTTAGTATTCTATATGTCCTTTAATAGCATGATAAAAGGTTAAAATATATGTACATTAGTATTACAAATTTTGATATAAAAGTCATACTAAAAGATAGTCCCTTAATTTTGGTTTTTCTTCTGTCCATATCAGGTGGCTTTTCTGATATGATGCAGAGATTTTTCCATTTTCCTTTAACAAGCATGCTTGGGTTTAGAGAAGGAGAAAGCTACATTACAATTCCAAAGCCAGCTTTAATTTATAATTGAACTGGTACTTCAACATTTCTTAGAAGTAAAGAGATATAAATGTGGGCTGGAGAGATGGCTCTGCGGTTAAGAGCACCGTCTGCTCTTCCAGAGGACCCGGGTTCAATTCCCAGCACCCACATGGCAGCTAACAACTGTCTGTAGTTCCAGTTCCAGGCAAACACCAAGGCTAATAAATAAAAATAAAGAGATATAAATGTTAGGCAGTGAGATTTTACCCTGTAGAGTATATTAGTACCAATAGATCTGATTTTTCTTAGCTTGTAATGTTTTTCTGGATACCCTTCTCATCTACTCCAGATGTTTAAGGTCTTTTGACTTCTTGAAGATTGGTATTTCTATTTTTCTGTGAAGACAAAAACAAAACCCTGCTTCAGCCTTAAACTTAAAGAATTGTCATATTGATGGATAAGCCATCATTTCTCCTTATTAAGAGGATTCTTCTGTTTGAATCTAGTCTTTGTTAATTTTGATGTTATCCGCAGCTTTTTTTTCCCTCCTGTGAAAACAAAAGTGAAACCTTTCCCCCTCCCCAACATTCGGGAGGTTACAGGTTCTTCTGATTTTTTGTTCTCTTCTGTAGCTTTTCTGTCATCCAGAGGAATATGGTATATATGGCACACACACACACACACACACACACACAATAGGCATTATGTTCTTTAATTGCTCTGGGAAGGCATTTCCTCCATGATGACAGGATAAGACCAAACTCAATTTGAGATGGGGCCTGCTAGAGCCTGAGGCCCCTCTGGACGTCGTCTCTGACAATGGCAAAAAGTTACCTTGTCTGTCCCTTGTTGAATTACATTCCTATGTCCAATGCCTACCTTTGCCACACCTGCTGCATACTTCAGAAAGGAGGGGAGCTGGGGTTATTTTTACCAAAAAAAAAAAAAAAGTTTCTAGGAATGCTGTGTTGGTCAGCAGCTATTTTAGTGGCCAGAAAGTCTATCACTGTGAATATAACATGCAGACTCTCAGCCTGCTCTCTTTAGGGTTTCCAGCTTTTAGTGGGATGCAAGTTAATAAAACCTCAGTTAATGGCTTTGAGTACTGAGTGCTGATAAAAACTTGTTTCTTATGCTAATACTTTTGAAATCATTTGACAACTATTACAGTGATAGGAAACAGATCAGGAGAAATAGTTGTTGTAGAACTTCAGCCTGGCTGCAAAGCTGATGCTTTTGATCTGCATGATGCATTAACAATTGTCTTACTTAAGGTTTCTATTGCTGTGGTGAAAACCACATTGGAGAGGTATGGGTTGGTGTATCCTGAATCACAGTCTATTGAGGGAAGCCAAAAGACTCAAAGAGGGCAGGAACCTGGAGGAGGAGCTGATGTAGAGGCCATGGGGAAATGGTGCTTACTGGCCTGCTCCTGATGGCTTGCTCAAACTGCTTTTTAATACAACCGAGAACTAGCAGCCCAGGGGTAGCACCACCCACAATGGACTGGCCCCTCCTACATCAATCATAAATTTAAAAAATATGCTCTACCAGCTTCCCTACAGGCAAAATTTATGGAGGCATTTTCTAAAGCAAAGTTCCTTTCACTCAGATGATTATAGCCGTGTCAAGTTGACATGAAACTAGCCAACACAATGATAATGTGTGTTATTGTGTGGCAAGTGAATGTGTGTGTGTGTTTGTGTGTGTGTGTGAGAGAGAGAGGGAGAGAGAGAGAGAGAGAGAGAGAGAGAGAGAGAGAGAGAGAGAGAGCATACAATGATTGTAGCTTGTTTTTGCAAGTTTGTATTTATTCATATATTTTAGTAAGTTTTAAGTTGGGTTGTATACACTACATTTAGACATCAGGGTATCTATAATTTAATTTAATTTGTAGAGTTTATAGACAGATGTGCTTCACCTAGGCATACTGATTCAGAAGATTGTAGTGGCAGATGTTCACAACCAGAAAAGTTAAGGCCATGACTGTGTACACTTACTGGGTTTTACACATTCATTGAATTTCTTAGCAAATGTGGTGTATTCGAAAGTTCTGGTAAGCAAGGACATGTTTCCATAGTTTTGCTACTGAGTTTATCTAAAACTAAAAGTAAATTCATTTATATTTTTACACATATTGGTAGCTTCTCATCTCCTTACTGATACTTAGAATGCCAATGTGTTCCAAATTGTTTCTTAACTAATTCTCTGTGTAAAATCCAGACATTGCTTCATGACCCTCAGTTTGCCTGGTTTTGTCTTTGTAGCTCTAGGGGCCTTGTCAAAATTGACCCGAGGATTGAAAGATGAGTCACTGGCTTATATCTATCATTGCCAAAATCATTATTTTTGTCCAATTGGCTTTGAAGCAACCCCTGTCAAAGCTAATAAGGCATTCAGGTAAGCATTTCCATACTTGATAAGGGCACTTAAACAAAAAATGTGTTGTACAAAGTGTTTTCAGGAATTAAACAGACTCTTGTCTCTTAAAAATTGAGAACTTGGTAGTATGTTTTGTTCACACTGAGTGTGCATATGTTTTGCAGGACTGAATGCACTTCGAAGTTGTTGCTCAGTTATCTGGAAGCCATCTGAAGTAACACTTTTATGACTATTATACAAAGGTGCAGGGGAATTCACATGCTATTACTTTGCAGGATATCTGATCACACTGTGAACCCAAAGATTGGGTTATTTACTGGGAAAACCTGTTTCTAATTGTGTGGCTCAGCTCTAGCACACATCTTTAATCCAAGAACTTTCTGTTGATTGTAAACAGTACTAAATAAAAACATTGTATAGGTCAAGAAATGGAGCAGGTAACCATAGAGAGTAAGAACGACTCAGAACAACAGAAAGACACATAGGAAGTAGAATGGAGGGACATTAATTTGAAGGAGATTTGTTGGAGAGTTAAGAGAGAGAGAGGCTTCTGGAATGACAGCTGGGTGCTTTTTCTGCCTCTCTGAGCTAGCAGGCTTTGTTCCCAGCATTTTGCTCTTCAGTCTTTATGGACAAAATTAAATGACTGAGGTTTTGTCAAAAACAACAGTCCCCAGTGTCCTACATGCCATGTGCCCAGAAAGTACAACTGAGTACATTGAAAAGCACCTCTGTACTCATAGTGAAGAACATAGGATTTATCAGGGTTTTTCTCTTTTGTTACAAGGAAGCTTAGGACCAGTTTCATATCTAAACTTCATGGTTATATTTGCCTTTTCCTAATCTGTTTTCTGTTTCATGAACAACATGTTTACACACACACACCACACACACACACACACACACACACACACACACACTTCTGTTTGTTTGAAGGAGATATATTCTAAACAAGGGAGCTAAATTTGAACGTTACTCTTTCTTCTTAGCAAGTGCCTTCATAAGAGATCTAGAAAGCAGAGGTTATGGTTAAGAACAGGTGAAAATGGAAGCCATGCATGACTGTCTCACCCCACTGATATTTTGGTCAATTCACTCTTGGCTCTGCGGACTTGGTGACTGAGGAGGAGAAAGAGATGGGGTGGAACTTGGAAGTTATCTCTTCAGTGAAGGCTTAGAGTCTGACTGGAGAACATGGCTTGCCCTTTAGGATAGGAAGAATTTTTGTTCTAGATACCATTGGTTCCTTAAGTCCCACTCAAAGGTCCTTGGATGTAGTGCATCAGGGAACCTGGGCCAGGTTAGCAGAAGCTGGAGGACACAGCAGGCTGAATACTGCTTGTATATGAAGAGCAAGAATAAAACTTCTCCTTCAACTTATAAAAAGCTCTGTCCATTTTCTGGAGGGAATGGCACTGTTGCACATCTTTTATGATACCAATCTATGCCCTTACCTTCCTTCAGGCACTTAGCAAATATAAGACAGGCTTTGACTTTTACTGTTTTGTTCTGTTAGCAGCTGGAGCTCTTCACCAATTAATGCCATTGCCTATGAACTACCTTAACATTTCTCTTAAAAATTATGCAAATCTCCAGGCTCCTTTGCATACCTGAATTAGAATTTCCAGAGGTGGGGCTGCAACATTGTTTAAAATCATCATCCCTCACCTCTAGGCCACCATCATTTTAAGGCTATATTTTTAGGATGCTGCTGGAAAGTTGGATGCATCCGGGAAAAAGGAGAAGCTGAAGAGGGCACTTAGGATGTTCTTCTCCTCTGGTCCAAGGGTTAAATACGTTAAAACATGTTTTAACTCTCAGTTTTGAATATGGAAATAACTAAGGCTTAAAGCTAATTCAAAGATTTCTTAAATGGCTCAAACCAAAATGCTGGTATTCATTCTATATTACCAAAAGCCATCTTTGAGTTTTAATGTTTTAGGGTTTTTTGTTTGTTTGTTTGTTTTTGTTTTTCTCAGCACATAATTGGAACAGTATACTTTTGAGAGTGAATGCTGTTTATTTTATTGAGCTGACTGTGAATGTATTTTCTATTTAGTAGGGGCCCTCTCTCACCACAGGAAGTAGAATATTGGATTTTAATTGGAGAGTCAAGTAGAAAACATCCTGCCATTCACTGTAAAAGGTGTGTTTTAGTAGCTTTTATTTTTTTCTTTAATTGGTGTAATATTTCCTTCACTGAAATCATAAATCAAAATTGTATAACTACATGCATGTAGATGTATGTGCACACCTGTCTGGTCATTAGCTAGTCACAGTGCAGCCCTGCCACAAAAAAACTGCCATGCATTATTTCTTTCTGGCCCCCAGCCAGCCAGTTTTGTTTCTCATCACTACAGATGTACTTTTCCTGTTTTAGAATTTTATGCAAATGATATTCTATCCCCCCTTTTTTTTGTCTTGCTTTTCCATTTAAGTAACATATTAAGAACTTTTTTTCAAGCTGGGCACTGTGGTGCACATCTTTTTTAATCCCAGCAGAAGCAGGAGTATCTCTGTGAGTACAAGCTCAGTATGGTCTAAAGAGTGACTTCTAGGAAGGCCAGAGCTACACAGAGAAACCCCATCTTGAACAACATCAACAAAAAATGTTCCCTAAAAAATTTAGAATTGGATCATTTTTTCTAAAATTTCTGATGCTTATTTGATTAAAATAAAATCTTTAGGACTGGGGGTATTAGTCCTTGTACAAAAGCCTGATAATCTGAGTTTGATCCCTGGAAATCTATAGGGTGAAGGAGAAAAACAATTGCTGATAGTCATGTTCCAAAATCCACACATCCATTCTGGCATGCCATGTGCCTGCCCACTCTCAAACCCCCTCCCCTTTCCTGTTTGTCTCCACACACCCCCATGCCCTTTCTTTATTGCTTGTAGATACACACAGACTGGCAGAGTCTCAGAATTCATGGTTTAGTTTAGGGAGAATTGCCATCATAATGACATGGAATCATACAAACTAAGCTCAAGGACTATATCACCACATAATCAGAACTTTAATTTCCTTTAGCAGTGGCTTTGGTTTTTCAATATAAACTCACACATGTCCTTTAAATAGCTCTCCTTATTGTAAATTGATTTTAATATATCATTTTCAATTTATTGCTGGTCATATAAAAATACCTGATACCAAACTCATTTATTATTTGTTTAACTTCTTTTGATTTTTCTCCACAACCATTTTATATATCAGAGACATACTATTTTTTAATTCTTTCAGAAATGTATGTGGACACATAGTGGCACATTGGTAAATGAGGCAAAAGAATCATGTGAACCAAGGGGTTCAAGGCTAGCTTGTACAACAAAAAAATCCCACCCTATGTTCCATCATAAAGGAATAAATTGACTTGATTTATAGTAAAAAGTGTGGCATTCCACTGCTTTAGCATATAAGATATTATATGTTATATATGATATACCATATCATTTATAATATATGATATAACATATAAGACTAGAAACCAATTATAAATTGAAAACACTGACAGAAATTAGATAACCACAACTCAACTGTCAAAAGAGAGAAGTTTCTAAAGGGTAGTAGATTGTATAATGCTGACCTAAGAGAATAACCACCAATAACTGGTGTGATATATTGTGGTAACTTGCTCTTAGAACAATGGTATTTTGGGCCTAAAGAAAACTGTTTTCTTTTTCTTTTTTTCTTTTTTTTTTTTTTTACTATAGATGGACAGATATTGTCACTGATCTAAACACTCAAAATCCAGAATTCTTAGATATCCGACATCTAGAGAGAGGGCTGCAGTTCCGGAAAACAAAGAAGGTAAGAATGCCACTACATTGGAAGCTACTACCCAAATGACCAAAATGCAGTATTTTATTTAATTTTTAAATTTCTTTTTATAACAAAGAAGTCACACTTTCTATCCTTGTATATCCTTATTCAAAGTCCCTTCCCCCTCCCACCACATCAGGTCATTCTCTCTTCTCCACAACTCCTCCACCCCCAGGCAGGCGTCAGGGGGTCCCAAGGTCCCAATATTGCTTAGTTCAGCCTCCACTCCTGGCAGATCCAGTTTTCTCCCCCCAACATCAAGACTGAGTCAATGTTCCTCTAGGGGGAGTGGGATCCAAGGAGTCAGTCCAAGATGTTTCTGATCCCAAGCTGTTCAGTGGTTGTGGCTTGCAGCTTGGACATGCTTTGCTTTTTTCTTGTTTGTTTGTTTGTTTGTTTAGAGTCCACTAATGAGTGAGTACATCCCCTGCTTATCTTTCTGGGTTTGTGATACCACACTCAGGAGGATATTCTCCAAATCCATCCATTTGCCTGCAAATTTTAGGATATCATTTTTTCTTACTGCTGAGTAGTATTCCATTGTGTGGATGTACCACAGTTTGTTAATCCATTCTTCAGTTGAGGAGCATCTAGGTTGTTTCCAGGTTCTTGCTATTACAAATAACACTGCTATGAACATAGTTGACTTTGGAGTGTGACTGTGCATCTTTAAAGTATACACCCAGAAGTGATATTGCTGGGTCCTTGGGTAGATTGATTCTCAATTTTCAAAGAAACTGGCATACTGCATTCTAAAGTGGCTGAACAAGCTTACACTCCCACCAACAATGGAGGAGTGTTCCCCTTGCTCTGCACCCTCTCCAGCATAGGCTGTCCTCTGTATCTTTTATCTTAGTCAATCTAACAGATGTCAGGTGATATCTCAAAGTTGTTTTGATTTGCATTTCTCTGATGGCTAAAGATGATGAGCATTTTTTTCAGGTGCCTTTCAGCCATTCGTAATTCTTCTACTGAGAATTCCCTTTTGATATCTGAACCCCATTTTTTGATTGGGTTATTCAAGGTTTGGGGCTCTAGATTCTTGAGTTCTTTAAATACTTAGAGATCAGTCCTCTATCACTTGTAGGGTTGGTGAAAATCTTTTCCCATTCAGGTGATCCCACTTATTGATTATTGATCTTAGTGTCTGTGCCACTGGTGTTATATTTAGGAAGTGGTCGCCTGTGCCAATTCGTAGATCTGTGTTTCCCACTTTCTTTTCTATCAAGTTTAAAGTGGCTGAGTTTATGTTGAGGTCTTTGATCCACTTGGATTTGAGTTTTGTGCAGGGTGACAGGCTTGGATTTATTTGCATTTTTCTACACATTACCATCCAGCTATGCCAACACCATTTGTTAAATATACTATCATTTTCCATTGTATATTTTGGGCCTCTTTGTCGAAGATCAGGTGTTCAAAGGTTTTTGGGTTAATGTCTGAATCCTCAATTCTATTCCATTGATCCACAAGTCTTTTTTTAGGCCAGTATCAGGCTGTTTTTATTACTGTAGCTCTATAGTATAGCTTGAAGTCAGGGATGGTAATGCCTCCTGAGGTTCTTTTGTTGAACAAAATTGTTTTGGCAATCCTGGCTTTCCTGTTATTCCAAATGAAATTGAGTATTGTTCTTTAAAAGCCCAAAAAATATCGTGTTGGAATTTTGATGGGCAGTGCATTGAATCTGTAGATTGCTTTTGGTAGTATTGCCATTTTTACTATGTTGATCCTACCTATCCATGAACATGGGAGAGCTTTCCATTTTCTGATATCCACTTCAATTTCTTTCTTCAGTGATTTAAAATTTTTGTCAAATAGGTCTGTTACTTCTTTGGTTATAGTAACTCCAAGGTATTTAATACTATTTGCAGCTATTATGAGGGGTAATGTTTCCCTTATTTTTCAGCTCTTCTATCTTTAGTGTATAGAAGGGCTACTGATTTCTTTGAGTTAATCTTGTATCCTGCTACATTGCTGGAGGTGTTTATCAGCTCTAGCAGTTCCTTGGAAGAATTTTGTGGGTCACTTATGTATACAATCATATCATCTGCAAATAGAGATAGCTTCACTTCTTCTTTTCCAATTTGTATGCCCTTAATCTCTTTTTGTTCCCTTATTGCTTTAGCTAAAACTTTGAGAACTATATTGAATAGATAAGGGGAGAGAGGACATCATTGTCTAGTTTCTGATTTTAGTGGGATTGCTTTGAGTTTTTCTCCATTAATTTGATACTGACTGTTTGCTTCTTGTAAATCATCTTTATTATATTTAAATATTCTCCCTGTATTCCTGATCTCTCCAAGGCTTTTATCATAAAGGAATGTTGGATTTTGTCAAAGGCTTTTTCAGCATCTAAGGATATGATCATGTGGTTTTGTTCCTTTAGTTTGTTTATATGATGGATAACATTTACAGTTTTTCATATGTTAAACCAGCCCTACATTTCTGGGATGAAGCCTACTTGGTCGTGGTGGATGATATCTTTTATACATTGTTGTATACGGTTTGCTCAAATTTTGTTGAGAATTTTTGCATCCATGTTCATGAGGGAGATTGGTCTGTAGTTCTCCTTCTTTGAATGGCTTGGGTATTAGGGTAATTGTGGCTTCATAAAAGGAATTTGGCAATATTCTTTCAGTTTCTACTATGTGAAATAGTTTGAGGAGTAGTGGTAGTAATTCTTCTTTGAATGTCTGGTAGAATTCGGCAACTGAAACCATCTGGATCAGGGCTTTTATTTTTGGGGATGCTTTTAATGACAGCTTCAATTTTCTTAAGGGTTATAGGCCTGTTTAGGTAATTAATCTGATCTTCATTTAATTTTGGTAGATGGACCTGTCCAGAAAGCTGTCCATTTCTTCTTGCTTTTCCATTTTTGTGGAATACAGATTGTCAAAATATAATCTAATAATTCTCTGGATTTCCTGGGGATCTGTTGTTATGTCCCCCTTTTGATCTCTGATTTTGTTGATGTGGACAATCTCTCTCTGTTTTTTGATTAGTTTGGATAAGGGCTTATCTATCTTCTTGACTTTCTCAAAGAACCAACTCTTTGATTCATTGATTATTTGTATTGTTCTTTCTGTTTCAATTGTATTGATTTCAGCTCTAACTTTGATTATCTCCTGACATCTACTCCTTGTAGGTGAGTTTGCTTCTAATGGTTCTAAGGCTTTCAGCTGAGCTGTTAGTTCTCTAGTGTGGGATTTCTCTAGGTTTTTCATGTAGGCATCTAGTGGTATGAATATTCCTCTTAACATTGCTTTCATTGTGTCGCACAAGTTTGGGTACATTGTGGATTCATTTTCATTAAATTCTAGGGAGACTTTGATTTCTTTCTTGACCCAGAGGTGGTTTACCTGAGTGATGTTTAGTTTCCATGAGTTGGTAGGCTTTCTTTGATTTTTGATGTTGTTGAACTCTAACTTTAGGCCCTGGTGGTCCGATATGATACAAGGGATTATTTTCCTTTTTTTGTATCTGTTGATATTTGCTTTATGACCAATTATGTGGTGAATTTTGGAGAAAGTTTCATGAGGAGCTCAGAAATATGTATATTCCTTTGCATTTGGGTGGAAGCTTCTGTAGATATCTATGAAATCCATTTGCATCATAACCTCTTTTAGACTCCTTATTTCTCTGTTGTGTCTCTGTCTGGTTGACCTATGCAGGGTTTAAAGTGGGGTATTGAAGTCTCCCACTATTAGGGTGTGAGAATTGATGTGAGATTCGAGTTTTAGCAGTGTTTCTTATACATAAGTAGGTTCCCTTATATTAGGGGCATAAATATTCAGGATTGAAATCTCCTCTTGACCAATTTTTCCTGTGATGAATAAATAATGACCATCTTGGTCCCTTTTAATTGCTTTTAGCTTAAAGTCTACTTTGTTAGATATTAGGATGGCAACCCCACCTTGTATCTTAGGACCATTTGACTTGAAAATCTTTTCCCAACCCTTTACTCTAACCCTTTACTCTGTCTTTGTGGTTGAGGTATGTTTCCTGTAGGCAACAGAAGGATGGCTTCTGTTGTTGTATCCATCTTGTTAGTGTGTGTTGTTTTATAGGAGAGTTGAGTCTATTGATATTAATGGATATTAGTGACCACTGATTGATATTTCTTCCTAATTTTGGTGGTAACTTGTTTGTATTTCCTTTCTCTGGAGTATTCTTCTCTGGGGTTATTGATTGTTTCTGGTTTCATGTATCTGTGGTCCTTATGTTGGAGTTTTCCTTCTAATACTTTCTGTAGTGCTGGATTCGTACATATTGTTTCATTCTGACTTTGTCATGAAATATCTTGTTTACTCCATCTATGGTGATTGATAATTTTGCAGGGT
Source organism: Sigmodon hispidus (assembly GCA_004025045.1). Classification (NCBI taxonomy): domain Eukaryota; kingdom Metazoa; phylum Chordata; class Mammalia; order Rodentia; family Cricetidae; genus Sigmodon; species Sigmodon hispidus. Next base: position 1,359 of record PVIH01006467.1, on the reverse strand, counting down.
ATAGTATTCTAGTTTGGCAGCCATGCTCTTTTAGCGTCTGTATAACTTCTGACCAAGCCCTTCTAGCTTTCAACGTTTCTGTTGAATAGTCAGGTGCTATTCTGATGGGTCTGCCTTTATAGGTAAGTTGGCCCTTTTCTTTTGCAGCTCTTAAAATTTTTTCGTTCTGTATGTTTTGTGGCTTGATTATTACGTGGCATGCTGACTTTTTTTTGTGATTATATCTATTTGGTGTTCTGTAAGCTTCTTGTATCTTTATAGACATTTCATTCTTCAAGTTAAGAAAGTTTTCTTCTATGATTTTATTGAATACATTGTCTGTGCCTTTGAGCTGGTATTCTTCTCCTTGCTCTATTCCTATTATTCTCAAGTTAGGTCTTTTCATGGTGTCCCAGATTTCCTGAACATTTTGTGTTATGGCTTTTTTGGTTTTAGTATTTTCTTTGACTCATATATCTATCTTAGCTACTGAGTCTTCCACTTCAGAGATTCTATCTTCCATCTCTTGAACTCTGTTGGTTATGCTTGTATCTGTGGTTCTAGCTTTTTTCTTCAGGTTTTCTATTTTCATCTTTGCCTCATTTTGTGCCTTTTTTTATTGCTTCTATTTGTGTTTTTAGTTCCTGGCATATTTCTTTCATTTTTTGGTTTACCTTTTTATGGTTTTCTTTCAAGGATTTGTTCATCCCTTCCAATTTTTTGTTAGTATTTTCTTCTATTTCTTTAAGGGAAGTTTTCATATCTTCTTTGAGAGCTTCAATGATCATCATAAAGGTATTTTTGGTGTTGCTTCCTTCTGGTTCCTTTTCATTTTTCAGTTCAGGTCTTGTAGTTGTAGGACCGCCACTTCTGGAGTTACCTTGTTGTTTTTATATTATTATATATATTTTTGCACTGGCATTTGCCCATGGCTTCAGTGGTTCACGATTAGGTCGCTCCTGTTCAGTTGTGGCAAGTGGGCTTGTGTTTTTCCTGTCACCTCTGAACAAGGGGTCAGCTCAATCTCTAACTCTCCTTTGGGCAGCTGACTGAATTTCAAGTCCTTATTCCTTCTCTGTTTGAGCAGTTGGAGTCAGGGTTGCCCCCAAGCTCCTTTGTCTTAGCAGTAGCTGAGGGGGACCCTGACAGCCAAAGTTTTACTCTGTCTGCTAGGGAGTGTATGGGGACATGCTCCACAGATAGCACCTGGTCCTGGAACCAGAACCTGACCGGAACACAATTTTCCCTGCCACGGATTCAAGCGCTGGGACCTGCTGAGCCCACCTCACTTTTGGGTGGAGACTGAGTCTGGCTTTCAGAGTCCTCAGTCCTTCTCTGTTTGAGCAGTTGGAGGCGGGGTGGCTGCGCAAGTTCCCTTGT